>APFE031020477.1:0-62880 GCA_000404065.3 Pinus taeda
AATATCACTTTAACACAAAGGCAGAAATAGTTAAGAGATAGAAGTACCATTTATAACTAGTTCTACTCATGAGCTTCAAGTGATAATGATTTATCTCTTCTTAATCCAAAATCCACTAAGAGTACAGAAGTGCAACATCAGTAGCAGATATTAAATGCAGATATCAATAAATCCTGTTCCATTCATTCATCAAAACCTCCTCAGAGGGTGCAAAAGTGCATGTTCTGAGGACAAGTTTTTGATAAATTTTAGGACCCTTCTCTAAATGCATGAGAAGGGTTTAAATACTACTAACTAAATCTAAAAATAACTTATTACAAAAATGTAGGATAAGGTTTAAATGACCGTCCTTCTTTCAGACAAAAATAAAGCAAAATTAATACTAACATTGAATCTAAAACTAACAACTAACTATTTTTGTATCTGTTCCTCGAAATCGCAAGTGTTCAGCATTTGCTTGAGAAGAGTCGGTTGGCCGACTTCAGACTTTAACTGTCCTGTGAAAACGGAATCAGCAAGAGCTAGTGCCATCTTCTCGATAGAATTGATGATGCATTTGAGAGTCATGCACTAGCTATGTGGTTTTACCAAATATGCCCAGTAAGAATCCCAATTCAACTTAGTTAATCTTTTGATTGATTCTGCCTTTTCTTGAGCCTTCTGCCTCCAGCCCGTTTGCAGTTGTTGTACATATATACATACCATTTTGAAGATATTTATGACAATTACCACTGGTTTTAGGATTCAAGTTTTACTTTTTTTACCTCTAATGTTCTTTCCTACAAATTTCTGGGCTTACAGGTGACTGATCAATTAGAGGCTTTCCTTTTCAAGAAGTTTTGCTCAGCGATGCACGATTAATGTTAGGCGCTAATCAGACATCGGAAACTGCCTCCGTTTCTTGATTCGAGCTTCCCTGGTGTTATTTTTTGCCTCTTGTGTGCTTTTTGTTAGTGGATATAAAGCTTAAATTTTGTGAAAATAACGATTCCATAAGTTCTTGACCTGAGTCTTAAATCGTCTGTTTTTGATGTCAGCGCTATCTAGTACCCATTTAACCATGTCTGTGTAGGGGAGAATCTTTGGCCTCGCCCCTATCCGGTGCAAGAACAAGCAAGCTAGCTCTAAAATAGATGCCTCAGAAGACCCATGTGAGCCCGCAGTAGTTGTAACCTCCGTTATTTTGGGATTCTCTTCCTCAAGTAAACTGTACATGCCTTCCCAAGTGGTAATACCAGCATCTCTGTTACAGGCAGTGTCTGTATACAAGGGCGTCATTTCTTTGTCTTCAGAACTCATAGCCTTGCCTTTCTTTCCCATAATATCCTGAATACTGCTTTGTATAGTTCTTTGTTCTTCGTTCCTGCAGTTTACAAGTGAGGTGAGAATAATGATAAGGAAAGGTGACAGGAAAGCTTTAAATGCCGAAGACATATAAAATATACCACCTTACGTGAAATGGCTCTTCGATAAGCACAAAACCATATTTCATTAACAGTTGGCAACTAACTCATTAATTAGCATTAAAGTGCATAACCAAGTCTCGGTTTATGGAAAAAGCTTTCTCGAACAACGAGCCTAAATGATCCACGACGAAGCGATTTTGCAATTTGCTTCGCAATATCGTAGATCGTTGTGTCGCAATATCGCTATACCATTATGCCGCTCTATTACAATATCGCTTTGTCGCTTTATCGCAATATCACAATATCACAATATCGCTGGAGCGCGGCATATGACAATTTTTTGTTAATGTATTTTTCTGCGAAATGCGATTTTGCGATATGCACCATCGCATATCGGCGGTTTGAGGTTTTTCAGCGTAAATAATATTTGAGGCATGCGATGCAATATATGTTTTTAATATGTAATCTCGCATCGCGATCTCGCAATATTAGAATTCGGCTTGTAAGGAGGTATCCTATTATCCTTTTTGCGATGCGATATTTCTTAAGGAGTGATTTTATCCGACCTTATCATGAAACTTAAGCTTTTTAGATTTTTCAAGGGTATTCTCCTAAGTTTATGATCGTAGGTTTTATTGAAAAAGGAAATATAAGCACTAATTGATTTTTTTAAATTTTTTACTAAGGGCCCCCACTTATTTAGTATTAGTAATAACACTAAATAAGAAGGGGGATTGTCACTGGCCACAACAATTGGCGATTCACTTGGAAGAACCAGTTATCTCTGCTTTTCTTTTGAATTTCCTAAACTTCCAAAACAGAAAATTTTCCAGAAAATTAAACTTTATTATAGAAAGACAAAGTACATTATGCTTTTTCCTATCAATGATATTTTGTTTCTTCTATTTTTGACTTTGATTATTTACTCCCTCAAGCTAGTCGTTGTATCTACATCAGTCACTACTTGGTTTATAAAGATAAAAACAAAGCCTTCTCTGTAAATCAGTTTTAAATATGCTCATTGATCGTAGGTAGAGCCTCTACTGCCAACAGGCAATTAATAGCCTCGACAGGGTACCTACCCAGCAATGATAAATGTATCCCACTTAGAGAAATATACAATATACAAAAGAAATCCATATCCACACTTATGCCTTTCATTTTCTTTTTACTCTAAAGAACAATGTCTGGTTGATAGCCAATTTATGACAAAGTCATTCACTTGGATTATAACTTTGCTAAACAGCTAGCTCGTGATGAGACCATTGTCTTTGATTGCACAATCTTGAGTCATTGCCCTGTTGTGGTATGCAGTATTGGCAAAGTCAGCAAGCTATAATATCTATGATCATGATAAGTCGACTCATGATGAGACCTCTTACTCTTTAAGTTAAAAGTGTATCATGGATTGTTCTCTGAACGTTGTAGTTTCCTAGGTGGGGAGGAAGTCATTGTTTCCTTAAGATAGCTCTGGACGACAATGGTAGAGTTTTTGGAAAAATCTTTTCTACAGAGAATCTTTGTTTTGTTATTGATACCTTTCATTGGACTGATATAAAATAATTTCTCACTAAAGGTTGTTTTTCATCAAAATTTACAAAGTTGAAACTAGTATCATTTTTAGGCCTAGAGCCTTTAACTGTATCTTTCAATAATAACGATCAATTTTCTAAAAGAATTCTATTTATACAAGTGAAAAACAAAATTTAAAAGAGAATTTGTGTCTTTTTCATAAATCCCAAATGCAACCATTTACAACTATTTTTATTATGGAAATAAAAACTAATCTACAAAATAGAAGAATGATCTCCTATGGAAAATATTTTTTGAGGATTTGTCCGTTAATGGGTAAAGAATCTCTTTTTCCATTTAAATCTTGTAACATAAAAGTGGAAGGACCTATGACTTCTGTGATTTGGAAAGGGCCAAGCCACATTCGTTGAAGTTTCGTATGTTTCCCTTTTTCCTCATGAGCCTTGTCCCATTTTAAAACTAGATCTCCCATCTGAAATTCTTTTCTGGACATCATGTTTGAATCAAAAGAGGCTTTTGCTAATGCTTGGTGATGAGCATGAGTTATTTTGGCATGTTCTCTTTGTTCTTTTAACTTAATTATTTCCAGTTGCCTTTGTTGTAAGGAAGAAGTTGGTGCTTCAACAATATATTGAACTAAGGCAAAAGAGGGAATTGCCAAATGAGTTGGAAGAACTACTTCTTTCCCATAAACTAAATTAAAGAGAGAAGTGCCAATAGATGCTTTTTGCGTTATTCGATCTGCCCATAAAGCATATATTAAATATTTATGCCAATTTTTGTGATTTTGATCAATGGTTCGCTTAATGATTCTGATTAAGTTTTTATTTGTAGATTCAGCTAACCCGTTCCCCTGTGGGTAATAATTGGCATAGTATTTAAGCTTGAAACCCATTTTGAGTGCAAATTCAGTCATCGCATTACCAAAAAAATATGATGCATTATCAAACATTAAAGCAAAAGGCAACCCAAACCTGGTGATTATGAACTGATCTATGAACTCGATGATGTGTTCAGCATTAGCCGTCTTGAGAGGAACCGCTTTTACCCATTTAGTAAAATAATATGTTGTTGTAAGGATATATCTATGCTATTTAGAGGAGTGAGGAACAATCTCACCTATTATGTCCAATCCCCATTGATCAAAAGGCTGCTCAATGTTGACTAGTTGTAGCGGCAAGGATGGTTTCTTTTGTCTCCCAGCAGCAGTTTGACAAATTTGACATTTCCTTACGTAGTTATGTGAGTCTTTGAATAATGTGGGCCAGTAATAGCTTGCGCGTAGGATTTTATGTGCAGTAGCGTCTCCAGCATAGTGTCCGCCTGCTGGCCCATCGTGGAGTTCCTACAAGACTTTTTCAGCTTCACATTTCTCAAGACATCTAAGGAGAACAGAATCATAATTTATTCTAAAAAGAACATCATTCACAAGCTGATATTGTTTGTATTTCAACATTAGAGCTCTTTCCTTGGTATGATCGAGGTTTGAAGGAGCATATCCATTCTTTAGATAAAAAATGATATCAGTGTATAATGACTCAACATCGTTTAGGCTTACCTCGTACATTTGTATCTCTGCAGATGGTGTTTCGGAAATAAGCGATGCTCCAGCCAGCATTTTGCAAAAGCCTCGACCTTTTACAATACTTGTTGGTTTGATTTCTACATCGTATTCCTATAAGGCAATAACCCAATTGGCTCTTTTCTCACCCACATCTTTCTGTACTAGAAGATTTCTTACCGTTGGAAATGGTACTATGATTTTTGTATGGGTTTTGAGTAGAAAGGGTCTGAAATATTTAATTGCTTTGAAAACAGCATAAGCTTGTTTCTCTACATCTTAATAATTTAACTCAGCCCCCTGTAAATTCGAACTGAAAAAAGCAATTGGAGCTTCTGCCTTGTCTTGACTTGCTTGAGTGAGTATCGCATCATATGATCTATCAGAGGAAAATGTATATAAAATTAAAGGATCGGAAAAATTTGGAGTTGCTAAAGATGGAGCGTTAACAATTGCTTGTTTGATTAGATTGAATGCCTCATATTCATCTTGGCCCCATTTAAAGTTTGAGTTCTTTTTAATCATTGCTTGTAAAGGAGACATGATTCTTGAAAAATCTGGAACAAATCTCTTTACAAAATTAATCTAGCCAAGGAAAGATTGCATAACTTTCTTGTTGTGAGGTAGGGGTATTTCAGAAATATCCTTGATTCTGTCAGGATCAATATGAATTCCGTATTGTGACACTATGAATCCAAAAAGTTTTCCTTCACTTAATGCAAAAAAGGATCTTTTCAGGCTAAGTGAAATTCCATACCTTTGACAACGTTGGAAGATTTGTTTTAAATCTCTAAGATGATTGCTTCATTTCTTGGAGTATACAGTTATATCATCCAAATATATTACCACTGATTTGTTAACTAATCCCTTGAATGCGATGTCCATGGCTCTTTGAAATGTGTGGCACCAGCGTTGATCAGACCAAAGGGCATCTTTTGATATGCGTAAGTGCCCCATTTGGTTCTGAATGTGGTTTTTAATTGATCATCGGGATGGACCAACACTTGGTTATAGCCTGAGAAACCATCCAAGAAGGACATTAATTCTGATCCCGCGATTGCCTGCAGTATTTGCTCCATGGGAGGCAAAGGAAAATTATCCTTTTAGCAAGTTTTGTTAAGATTCTGAAAGTCAATGCAAATTCTAATGTCTCCATTTTTCTTCTTAATGGGAACCATATTGGAAACCCATTTGGAATGTTGAAACGGAAAAATTATTTTGGCTTTCAATAACTTATTGAATTCAGATTTGATTTGGTTTTCTAGATTGGGATGGATCTTTCTCAGCTTTTGCTGGACAGATTCTTCATCGTTTATCATTTTTATAGTATGTTGGATGATAGAAGTGTCATAAGTTTTGAGTTCATTGTAGTTCCAAGAAAAGACACTTTTGTATTGTTTTAAGAGAAGAATATACGCTAATTTTTCTTCAGGAGCTAGGCCAAGGCCTAGGTTGATATTATGTGATTTGGTATCAGTCCCTAGATTTACTAATTCATAGTTCAAAGTTGAACTTTGCAACTTTGAATTGGTAGATCTTTTGAATCAATCTTTCAAATCATAAAGGTCTTCTAACTTGACTACTGACTTTGGTATAGCATTGTTAGTGCTATCTTGTTGCAATTGTCTGTCATGTTGGTCCTCATTAATTATCTGATTGGTGTAGGATCCTTCAGATGTGAGGAAACACACGATATTAGGATCGTCGTTGAAAATCCTCCAATTGCTAATGTTATCAGGAATAGATGGTCTAAAGATTAATTGAATTGAAAATCTATCAGGGCTATATTCTTTTGAAGGAATGAGCTTGGAAGCTACGTTAGCTAAGAGGTCTGCACTAGCATTCTGGAGTCTGGAAATTGATGAAATATTAAATGCTATAAAGTGTTCAGTCAAATCTTGAACTAAAGATTGGTAATGTTTTAAATGACCTGATAAATAATGTATAGTATTGCGTACCTGTCTGATTACAATTTCAGAATCTCTGAAAACTTGAAGATATTTGATTTCTAATCTGATTGCTTTATATAACCCTTGGACTAAAGCCTCGTATTCTGCGGTATTATTGGTGCAATCAAATTCGAGTCTACAAGTTAGCATAGTTTTATTTCCCTCTGGACTGATTAACACGCATCCTGCTCCTGCTCCTTCGTTAGACTTAGAACCCTCAAAAAATAACTTCCAAAATAAAGATTTATTTACAGGACTATCTATAAAATTAATACATTTAGAACTATCTATTTGAGAGAAATTTTCTACTTGAGATAAAATAGAATTTTCTAAGTAAGGTGAAGTATGAGCATTAAAATTTCCTAGGAAAGAATCTACGAGTAGTTGCCAATGATGTTATTGTTGTATGCTACCAGTTCATTCTCTCCCTCCAGTTCCGTTACTATGTATTTCTGATGTCTGTCTCGCTCAACTTTCATTTGATTTGGTTTACTATTGTAAGGGAGCCACATATGCAACCAGTCAGTTGCGAAGTATCCATGAATTTTTTCTAACCAATCTCTGCTAAGATAAGCCATAAAATTATGGAATATTAGCAACTAAAATGTCGATAACTTGACATACCTTTCGGTTAGATGGCAGCCTTATGGTAACCTTATTTAATTCGCCGATCACTTCAACTTGCTATCGATCTAGCTGAACTATGCGCACAGCAGATTTTTGTGGTTGAACGTTCAATTTTGCACATATTGATTTTAGTAAAATATTCGATGAAGCTCCAGAATCCACTAAGCAATTATGCAAATTTTTATTGAGAATTTCATAAGTAAGAAGAAATGGGGGAGTATGAGATCTCAACCTTCCTCCAATTAAAGCGATATCGTTTGGATCAACTTTATTAATCGCATTAGTTGGAGGTCTTCCCATTTCATGGCAAGCTTGAGAGATTACAGCAGCGGGCAAAGGTGTAGCTAGTACAACATGTAATTCTTTCAAAAGTATCTTTTGCTGGTGTTTTAACTTGCTCAATTCATAAAAAGTGATGTTAGCCCTAGTCTTTTTCATGTCTTCTATAATTTTATACTCCATTTTATCCGAAACGATCAGCATTTTAGATGGAGTTGATGAATCTGTTTGGACTGGGCTATTTTGAGTCGCTTTAGGTGTTGTTTTCTTGGCTGCGACTTTATCCTTAGTCATCGAGCTTGTGCTCTTTGGCTTAGGGGTAGGTTGAGGAGGATCAAGTTGATTTCTACTTTGAGTACTACCTGGGGATGCCTCTTGATCCTCTTCATCTGGGAGGATGAAATCCCACATACCTTGTACCTCTACAGCGTCTTCTTCATCGGTATGTTCTTCAGTAGCGATCTCCTCTTCTTCTTCTTCTGATTTAGCACTTGTGATAGCATTTGGGGGCTTTGAATCAGTCGAAGGGTTTCTTTTATAAGGTCTACATGGATTTTTAGAAGAAGTTTCTGCCACTTGTTTCTTAATGTCGACCATATCGTTAGACATGGTTTTCAAAACTTTTTGTAATCCTTCTAAATCAAACGGATCTTTCGATTGTTTTTTCTTGGGGTCTTCCTTGAAAGTAACCTTCTTGGATTTGTGTTCTTCTATTGTGTTTTTCTTTTCTAGGGCTATGATACGTTTCTCTACTACTATTGCTTCCTTCATATTGTCTGCTAAAGTTGTTTTGTTAGCCCTATCAACGAAGATTGCTATGTTTGATGGTAAAGTAAAAATGTACCATTCACTTCGCACTTCTTCGTTAGGCTTGGAAGCAGTAGGAATTTTATTTAACAGTTTATTAAAACGTGAATTAAAATCTTTGATAGGTTCTTTTGACTCAGCCCTAAGGTTAGATAGGTCGTTGATCAATGTCATCGTAGACCTATCATCACCGAACTTAGTGAGGAATTGTTCTTGGAAGATATCCCAACTAGTGATAGATCCAGACGGTAATGAGAAATACCATGATCCCGCTGCTCCTTGCAGAGTATAAGGAAAGAGTCGAATGACAGCGTCTTCGTTGATAACACCATTGATATTTATGGATAACATAAAGTTATTTATATGTTCTTTCGCTAGCATGCCTGCTTCAGGATTAAACTTAGGCAGCCATTTTTTAGGATGGGTCGGTATCTGACTCAAGGGCGCAGGCATTAAGACTGCCCTTGGGTTATACGATGGAGATTGGGCCATTGCTGAACTACTAACAGAGGAAAGTGCAGAAGATGATCCCTGCAGTTGGGAAGGTGAGGATATTACGACTCCAGATGATTGAGAAGGAGATGTGGAAGTACCAATGGACTGATGGAAAATGACCTGAAGTGGAGGAGTGGATGGTTGACTTCGCGATGGAGAGGTTGAGATGGATGATGATGATGAAAAAGTCTTGCTATCGGACCCTTTAGGTGATTTCCTTGCTCTCTTCGTTGTGGATAGAGGTAACTCGGTTGGTTGAACACCAAACTTTTTGCTCTTTCATCTAGTAAGAGGATGAGCAGGGTTCTATTGCGAAGTCACGCTGCCTTGAGATTTATCAGATCTTTGAGGAGATATAGAAAATCGCTGAAGTTTGTGAATCACATATTCAACTTCAGGAGGTTCAATGGTAGATTGTTCTGAAATGTCAAGGTTTGTAGCAGCGGTTGTTGTTCTTTCGACTTCTGGCTCTGGATTTAAAGATTCTAAATGTGATGGAGAAGTCAGGGGAGATGGTGAGGGCGATTTACTCTCAGAATGGTATTTAGATTTAGACTTACTTGCCATTCACAGTTCCAGGTCCTACTTCTAGTGCCAAATATGTTGAAGGCCCGAAAATATGGTCTACAACAAGGGGGATACCCACCCAGTCCAGACCTTGGTTAGCAGCTCCTTTTCCGTTTGGTATAGTGAGTCCAACTGGGGATATGGGACTAGTTTCCTAATTCATGTGTGTGTGTGTGTGTGTTGGGAATTGATATTTCTTTTCTAAAAGTTCCTAAGTGAGATGCTCTAATTCTAACTCTAATCTAATGACATGCAATTGTATTCTAATAAACAGAAGTATCTAATTATACACTAACCCGAGGTGTAATCTTTCCGTTATGCGATCTAAAATGATTTCAAATAACAATTGGTAATAAAGATCATTCAACTGTTATGAGAAAAGAATTCAATAGAGATAAACCACTTCGTATAAAAAGTTAGATGAAACCATTGTGAAAAACATATCACATAATAAGCTACTCATACATTAAGCATAAATAAATAGCTATCACCGTACAAAAGTGCCAAATGATAACTCAAGCATTCACGCATCAATATATAAACAACTAAACATGAATATCACTTTAACACAAAGGCAAAAATAGTTAAGAGATAGAAGTACCATTTATAACTAGTTCTACTCATGAGCTTCAAGCAATAATGATTTATCTCTTCTTAATCCAACATCCACTAAGAGTACAGAAGTGCAACATCAGTAGCAGATATTAAATGCAGATATCAATAAATCCTATTCCAGTCATTCATCAAAAACCTCTTCGGAGGGTGAAAAAGTGCATGTTCTGAGGACAAGTTTTTGATAAATTTCAGGACCCTTCTCTAAATGCATGAGAAGGGTTTAAATACTACTAATTAAATCTAAAAATAAATTATTACAGAAATGTAGGATACGGTTTAAATGACCGTCCTTCTTTTAGGCAAAAATAAAGCAAAATTAATACTAACATTGAATCTAAAACTAGCAAGTAACTATTTCTGTATCTGTTCCTTGAAATCGCAAGCGTTCAATATTTGCTTGAGAAGAGTCAGCTGGCTGACTTCAAACTTTAACTATCCTGTGAAAATGGAATAAACAAGATTTGGCGCCATCTTCTCGGCAGAATTGATGATGCATTTCAGAGTAATGCACTGGCTATGTGGTTTTACCAAATATGCTCAATAAGAATCCCAATTCAACTTAGTTAATCTTTTGATTGATTCTGCCTTTTCTTGAGCCTTCTGCCTCTAGCTTGTTTGTAGTTGTTGTACATATATACATACCATTTTGAAGATATTTTTGACAATTACCACTGGTTTTAGGATTCAAGTTTTACTTTTTTTACCTCTAATGTTCTTTCCTACAAATTTCTGGGCTTACAGGTGACTGAGCAATTAGAGGCTTTCCTTTTCAAGAAGTTTTGCTCAGCGATGCGCGATTACGCTAATCACGCATCGGAAACCGCCTCCATTTCTTGATCTGGGCTTCCCTGGTGCAATGTTTTGCCTCTTGTGCCCTTTTTGTTAGCGGATATAAAGCTTAGATTTTGTGAAAATAACAATTCCGTAAGTTCTTGACCCTGAGTCTTAAATCATCTGTTTTTGATATCAGCACTGTCTAGTACCCATTTAACCATGTCCGTGTAGGGGAGAATCTTTGGCATCAACTATCCGGTGCAAAAACGAGCAAGCTAGCTTTGAAATAGATGCCTCAGAAGACCCATGTGAGCCCGCAGTAGCTGTAACCTCCATTATTTTAGGATTCTCTTCCTCAAGTAAACTGTACATGCCTTCCCAAGTGGTAATACCAGCATCTCTGTTACAGGCAGTGTCTGTATACAAGGGCGTCATTTCTTTGTCTTCAGAACTCAGAGCCTTGCCTTTCTTTCCCATAATATCCTGAATACTGCTTTTTATAGTTCTTTGTTCTTCGTTCCTGTAGTCTACAAGTGAGGTGAGAATAATGATAACGAAAGGTGACGGGAAAGCTTTAAATGCCGAAGACATATAAAATATACCACCTTACGTGAAATGGATCTTCGATAAGCACAAAACCATATTTCATTAATAGTTGGAAACTAACTCATTAATTAGCATTAAAGCGCATAACCAGGTCTCGGTTTATGGAAAAAGCTTTCTCAAACAACGAGCCTGAACAATCCGCGACGAAGGGATTTTGCGATTTTCTTCGCAATATCGCAGATCGTTGTGTTGCAATATCGCTATACCATTCTGCCACTCTATTGCAATATCGCTTTGCCGCTCTATCGTAATATCGCAATATTGTTGGAGCGCGGCATATGACAATTTTCTGTTAATGTGTTTTCTGCGAAATGCGATTTTGCGATATGTGCCATCGCATATCGGTGGTTTGAGGTTTTTTACCGTAAGTGATATTTGAGGCATGCAATGCGATATATGTTTTTAATATGTAATCTCGCAATCTTAGAATTCGGCTTGTAAGGAGGTATCCTATTATCCTTTTTACGATGCGATATTTCTTAAGGAGTGATTTTATCCTACCTTATCATGAAACTTAAGCTTTTTAGATTTTTCAAGGGTATTCTCCTAAGTTTATGATGGTAGGTTTTATTGAAAAAGGAAATATAAGCACTAATTGATTTTTTAAAATTTTTGACTAAGGGCCCCCACTTATTTAGTATTAGTAATAATACTAAATAAGAAGGGGCATTGTTGCTGGCCACAACAGGGTGTCCACAAGTTCAAGTCCTATCAAACTCATCGACTCTGAAATAATTTTTTTGGGATTAGACTAAGTGGACACCTGAGAAGTGCATTGTTTTGAGTGCGCATCAAAATTATGCATTCTATTGAGCATGTTTTGGCAGTATTTTGTTGACACTTGGGGCATGTTTTGAAGGCCAAATTACTTCTAAAAAATGGATATGGATTTATGATTGAAGGACTAACATGAAGAGTCAAGAAGATGAGTTATTAAAGGTAGGAGGGTAATTTTTTATTTTGTTATTTTGATTTTTATGAGGCTTTCGTACAAGGTCAAATGTCAGATACATTTTGGAAAATAAAAAAGGATGTTGTTATTGACGATTGAAGAGATGTTTGATATTACATTACTGTCATCAAATTCTAAAGGGTATGTATTTGTTTTGGAGTTTGTGGAACTAGTTTGAAAGATTGTGAAAATTGGTCCAATATGTTTTGCTGAACGAGGTGGGTGCCTCCATCAGAGGTTGGTGCCTCATCAAGTTGGAGCCTACAACAATTTGGTGCCTACGAATTGATTCCATAGGTTGGTGCCTCAATCAAGTTGGAGCCTACAACAAGTTTGTGCTTGTAGATTTTGGAGGTGGGTGCCTCCATTAAGTTGGATTCTACATCAAGTTGGTGCCTACATTAGGTTGAAGCCTACAACACGCTGGTGCTTGCATGTCTTTGGTGGTTGGTTCCTCCAACAAGTTGGTGACTGTAAATAGATTTTGGAGGTGGGTGCCTCCATCAAGTTGGAGCCTACATTAGGTTCGTTCCTATATCAGGTTGAAGCCAACAACAAGTTGGTGCTTACATATCTTTGGGGGTTGGTGCCTCTAGTAGGTTGGTTCTAGAATTTGATCTTTGGGGTTGATTCCTCGAGCAAGTTGGTTCCTACAAATTGATGTAATCAAAGATTGAAGATAGTAAGAAGATTTATTGTTTTCTCTCGCAAGGTTTTCCATGTATATCTAGTATTCATGTGTACTGATGCGATGATTTATTTTGTTGATGCATTGTTATGCTTTCAATTATGATGAATTGTGAAATTATTTAAATTGATTAAATTGACCATTACACTGATTCACCACCCCTCTCATTGATCCTAATTCCAACAACCTAAAGGTATCATCTTTCTTATTGGATAACAAAGCTAATGCTCCCCATGAAGACACATTGGGCCTAATGTGCATTTTATCCAACATCTATGTCAATTGTATTTTCAATTCCACCAATTCAAGTGTGTTCATCTTATAAGGTGCCTTAGAAATAGGCATTACCCATAGAATAAACTCTATTAGGAAATCAATATCCCTTTTAGGAGGTATTCTTGGTATTTTCTCTGGAAACACATCTCGATACTCCTGTAGCACTTGGAGGTCTTAGTTACAAGATTTTTATCTTTTGTTGAATCTAGTACTTATATGGTATATATTAAAATAGTTTTCTATAGTATTTATTTAATTGTAAGGCTAAAATATTCCTTATTTATATAAGATTTAAGATGCCTTGTATGACTCAGTGATATCCCTCATCATCCCCACATTCCAAGATTTAATCGAAATAGTCCAAGTCGACCGTATGTGCTACCAACAAATCCATGCTTATCAACACAACATATTACCCTAAGAGTAGCACATTTGAAGTTTCTTTTGTTTGCATCCTACTCATTTCAAATTGGCACACTTTTATCACTTCAGTCATTTTCCTCTTGGTTATCATAGCTAGCTTAGCCAACCATGATTACTTGTGCTTCAAATACATGTATCAACAAATTATGGTGCAAAATAGTTTAGGTTAGAGCCAAAATCTATAAAAATTGAAATAGGTAAGTTGAAAGGTATACCTTCCATTTCCAACACTTATTCCTAGTGGTTCACTTGCTTGTTCTCAACAGTTACATCTATCTAAGTTACACTCCCAACTACATCATTGGTAGTGGTAGTCTCTTGGACATTTTAAATGCCCCTATTATCATGTTTCTTATGAGGACAATCTCTTAACAAGTGCGCTTCTCCACACCCCAAACATTTTAGTGGCATTTTATTCTACTCTTATATTTTATCCCTTGCTAGTTCTCCTAGCTTGTTCCCACTATGGGCAAGGTAATTTTCTTATGCATAATTTTAGTTGGGTAGATGGGTTTGATTCTATTTACTAAATTAATATACCGTGGTTGCATGAATTTTTTTTTTTAATCTATCCTTATCCATCATGTTCCAAACCCGATGTAAATCTGCTATGTCTTTGGATTGATCATAGCATTACCAAGACTTTTGGATAGTGTCACCAAGTGTATTAGGTTCATAAAACCTACTTTTGTCCTAATAGGACTATGATAAACCACTAAGAAAGTGTTGAATCTTCACCTTCTCATCTTTGATGTATGGTACATACCTCAATAGTTTTATGAACCTATTGACATAATCATCTGTGGTGAGTTTGTACAATCTTGAGTTCATGGAACTCTCTAATTTTGTTGTCATAGTATTTTTCTAATAAATATTTGTTCCAAAAGTAATTCTAAAACTACTTATAGGTCATACTTATTTCATTGATCCCTTTTAAGTTCTTAAATTATTTCCACGAGATGGAAACCCTTCCATTCAAGTTGAAGATGACCACTCTAGCCTTCATGTTCATGTTCCTTGAGTAATTGTGTATTGAAAAGTATTTATTCAATACTAGTAGCCATGCTTCTACTTCCTCACCTTTTGAAATCTCACCATCAATTATAAGCATGGTTTTTCGTTATTCAACTCTTCAAGTAAGTAATTCTTGGAACGTCTCTTCTTTCTTTTCTTATGAGAACCTAATCTAGTCTTATTGCTAAATAGTCTTTATAAATGTAGTGTTCTCTAACGAGAGGAGTATGCTAAAGATTCATTAATAGATGTGTCCCCATTAGTACCCCTATACCTTTTTCTTGAGGAAAATTTCCCTTTGTTACTATGTGATGATATACACTTCTAAATTTCAAATGGGCTTTGTACCTTTCTCATTTAACACCTCTATGCATGCTAGAAGCTTTTGTATTTCTGGAAAATTTTACAAAAACACCATATTTGGTTTTTTATACCTCTCAGTTCTCTAATGAGACTCTCATTATCAACTCTAAAACTCTAAATTTTATCCTTTTGACTTCTCATTATCTCCACCAAATATGGAGTTTCTATAACTCTCCTCTCATTCAATTCTTCATCTTTGAAATGTGAGGTCTCTTCCATGTTTTTCTGACCATTTTTCTAATATTTCTTTAGTTTAGGGTGTTTTTTAAGTTATAAAACAACATGTCACTATTAGCTAGTCAGATAATTAAAAATCAATGCAACAACTAACCTTGATAATATTTTTGCTAAGCTTTATCAGTTCAAAATTTGGACCTTCTTCCTATTGAAATTCACATGCAATAAATTTCTATTAGTGTACCAAAACAACATATATTTCCAATAGAAATCATTTTATCTTAGAATAAAGTCAAACATATGTAATTTCTAACCCTTTTGCATTTTAGAGTTATATTAGTCATGGACACAAATTTCTCTACTATAGGAAATTTAGGAAATTTTTCAATCCATCTTTTCAATGATTACAAATATGTAAAGATACATTTTTCTCTTTGGTAAGTTGGCTTCATTAATATTTATCATAATTACATAAGAATGGTGTTATTGTTGGCCTCTTGTATGCCATTTGGGAAAGCAAACCATTGGGAAAATAATAAACCATTTGTCCAAGGAATTTTTTGGAGTGCAAAATTAGACCAAAATAAATAGAGTTTATGAGGCTATATCAGTAGATATCTAAAAACACTTGCGTAATGGATATTTTTATACTAACCTAGTTGTAAAGACTAGAAAAAAAAAAAAAAGTAAAAGGCTTCCTAGACATTCTAAACACTAATAAGAGATAAAAACATCCACCTCAATGGAGGCAACCTCCTGATTGCTTTGGATTATAGGACTTGAGGCGAGAGATAATCCTAACTCTATGTCTACTAATATTCTATCCAAATACTTAGGCTACAAATGTATGTCATCTAGCATAAAAAATATCTCATCCTTAATGTTATTTATCTCAAGAATCATCTTTCTTAGGAGGGATTTTATTTCCTAATATGAATCACTGGATGCAAAACCTAGTTTTGGTGGCCATGGGTGTGCCCACCATTAGGAAACCAAGTTTCCACCTCTACATATACCTATGATTTTGAATGAAAATTACACTTATAAACCACTTCTTCTTCTATCACCATGAAATCTTACTTAATTATAGTATTTTGATGGTGGAAAAACCAAGTTGAGGATCCATCCCAAAATATAGCTCTCAAACCCCCCTAGGAGCCCCAACCACCACTACAATGTCAACATTGTGCTCTATGTCTGGTCATTGCTGATATAGGGAGGAGTATATGGAATTATGTTGCAGACAAGGAAGCAAGGTGATGAGGGATATGGAGCCAAGGGAAATATTGCAAGATGCATGAGGAAAATAGGGAGCCTATTGAACCAATAAAAATCCTATAATGGAGCTAGTTGTTATCTCTTAGAGAAAACCCTAGCTGTGGGAAAAAATCTAAGGTAAAATCAAACCTCTTTGAGGTTGAAAGTTGGCCCTTCGACCTAGAGAGGGATCTCTCCCTAAACTCAACTACTCAAGGTCGTTGTACTAGAAGGTTTGCAATTAAGCCCTATGGTTAGATTTATCTAAGAATGACTGATCTTGGTTGGACTGTGTGAAAATACTACCATTGGGCATGGAGTCTGACCCAATCAAGTTTTATATAATTAAAGTTTCAATGAGAAACCACAAAAGCAGGGTAGTGATAATTCTTTTGACACTTTAAGGAATTTGGAAGAAAATGAAGGAAAATATTGCAATGGTTAAGTGAACAACATTTATTAAATGCTTGGGAATAAAGAAAAAGGAGCATAAATGTATGAATCCCAATTTCAAACACTCAGTATTTCAGACATGAAGAGATATAAAACAAAGAAAACACAGACATGGAATCATAACGCAAGTTTTTTTGTAAACTTCTCATGAACATTGTTTTCATCAAGATCTGCTCAATAATACACAAAGGATGATATATCTCATATAAACTCCAACCCTTTCTTTTTCTACAGTATTTTCCTATATAGATAATACAATAACTAGAAAACGTTTGTAGCTCAAAATTAACTACAGTAATCCAATAATAGTAGTATAAATATCTTAGGTACATGCATTTTCCTATATAGATAATACAATAACTTAAAAAGGCTTGTAGCTCAAAATTAATTACAATAATCCAATAATAGTAGTATAAATCTCTTAGGTACATGCATACGAATATATATTTGAACATTATCAAGTTTTTCAAGTAAAAACAACTCACTCAAATCTATGCTAAAAATGGGGATAAGAAAATGTATCATGGTTATGCTTCCCTCACTATAGATCAGGCCTTATCATCCTTCAAAAAAAAAATTGTTTTGGCTCCTTCCTTCTCGGTCATCCCTGCCGCAATTCGCTGATAACATCATTGTCAACATTTTAGCTGTTGGAACTGATGTTTTCACTAACGGACCAACTGTCAACATTTCTTTCATATTGTTCTTTTGAAATGCACTGACAATGACAAAGTCAATGCTTCTCTATAAAATGCACTGATAATGAAAATATTAACGCTCCTATACATTTTTCTGTGCTTGCATGTCGACAGGTGCTTGATCAAAATTTCACTCTGATAGTGAAAGATCAAAACTAGAAAAGGTGGCTACTAGCCTCTTAGCTGAGGGTACTAGATGCTTCCAATAAGATGTCCACCTTATCCATCCTCTTCCTCTTACTCTGTCTAGTTTCCATGGGGATTTTATTCTCAGTTTCATTTGTTTTCTTTGACTTCTTTGAACTTGTAGCCTTCCCTTTGTTTATAATTAGGTCCTTTAGTGGAATAATGTCCATGTCTATGACCTATTTGGAAAGGTCAGAGTTTTGCTTCAACTTTATAGTCAGGCTCAATTTGTTTAAGGCCTTGGTGTGAGGTATTTGACCCCATTTGAACTTTGGTGGGTTCTTTTTCATCTGGGACTTCTTCATAATGGGGTTTAGGCTCATCCCTCTTTCCTTTGGTTTGCTCTGGTGGTTGGATTTCTGCAAGGGAACCTTTAGTAGGTGGGTTTTCAGCATGAGAGGAACTCATAGTAGGAGGACCTTCAACAAACTATATTTTCCTATGCCTATAACTTATTCTAGAATGGACCTTGGGTATTTTAGGAACTAAATGTGAGGGCTTGTCTTCCTTTTTTCGGCCTTTGGTTTGCACAATTGGGATGCCCTGAGAGGAGGTTCTTGCTTGAGGTTTTCTTACTTGTTTATTACCCTTCTTACTCCCTCGTTTATACTCAGGGGGTTGGGGTTGAAACCCTCCTCGTAACAGAAAATGGCTCCATGTTCTTCCAGACTTGCCAACTAATTTTCAATCGATAAATTAATTAAAGCTTTGTGATAGATGAATTGTGGAGATGGGTCTATTCTGTCCCGAACCTGAGTAGCCATGTGTCTAAGACTTTCTAACAAAAATAACATGCATTCATTATCACTTGTCCTGCTAGATGAGCTAAGAAATGGAAATGATATATGTTTACTAGGTTACAACACCATTTCACATGTAAAATACGACTCGGTAATTCATATAATCCCATGCCATTTTTCTTCCAACCAAGACCTTTGCACCCCTTCCTTCCAATTTCTTTCTTTTAAATCATCCTTTAGGAAGAACGGGACATCAATCCCAGCTAAAACGTGGCTCATAAAGATCCTTTCTCCATTTGTAGGCAAAGTTGTGACCTCTGCAACCATCTTCTCTATCACCTGGAATAAAATCCCTCCAACCTCCACATGCTGACTGTTGAAACCTTGGGAAAATGCTCGAGCAACCCCATCATGGAAATCAGTGCATCGTTGGAAAAATTTCTCCACCCAGCCTGTAAAAAATGTTACTGAATAACCAAGTAAATATCTAGAAGGTCAAGGCTTTTTAGTTCATTTTTGTTTAACCTCCCGATTTTCCCCATTATCTTTATAATCTAGAAATTCCGCATAAGAGAAACTGGGATTCAATCATGTATCTTCGTTGAATAGCATGAACATAATGCTTTACAGTGATAAAAGATAACAAAAAACTTACAATTGAAATGGGGAAATTACTATGCGGGGAAAAACAATTATGTTTCAGGTGTGTGTGTTAAATAATTGATTGACAGGTAAAACTATGACTTAACCCTTCGATGATTTCAAAATAACAACAAACCTCTTTGGCGGCAGAAAACATTATTTTCAACACTTACCTTTCACCTTTGGATTCATCGTGGCATGACTGGGTAATTATTATTTCATTGCTGATGTGGAACTTGTCAGCACTTTTCAAAAATTAAAATTAAAATTTTATGCTTTTCATTGATACTCCAGTTATCAGCAAATACTTGATAACACTAACACTCCCATTGTTAGCGTATTCTTCAAGAAATTTTCTGAACTCACAAAAGCATTGATAGTCCCATTATCAACATTTTTTCCCGTTTATTGCAAATATTTCATTGACACTGTAATTGTCAGTATTTAAAAACTTTCAAACTTAAATAAATGTGATAACACTAGTTATGAAACTCTAAGACCAAAAGGATAAAATAGAGCTCACCTACTAAGAAATCCATGAGGAAAGGTAGGGAACCAAAGAAGGGTTTATCATAGGAGGATAATATCTATATGGAGGAGGGATCCATAAAGAGGAGAAATAGGAGGTAGCCAAGAACTATCTAGGAATCGATGGATGTGAAGATGGCACAATGGGCTCACATAGGGAGAATATTACCAAGTGAAAGGGCCTTCATGATCCTTTTATGGTAGACTGAAAGCTTTGATAACATGTACCAACTAATGAACGAGGGGCATCAAGGCATATTGACCTCCTTCATTGCTTGAGATAATGTCAACCTCACCCTCCTCACTCCCTCTTACATCCCTTATCACCTTATACAGAAAAAGAAAAAGAAAAAGAATAAAATTAAACACACATTACATCAACATACTAGTTATTACTACTGACAATTCCATTTTCCTAATCCCGTACAACCCAAGTGTTAGAGCCAACTGTGACACCACACTATAACACACATGACTCTTAAGTCATCTTAAAGAGGTGGAATCATAAAATTCTATTTCCTTTTTCTAAGTCAAACCCCATATCTAAGGTTATCATACATCGTGTACTCATTAAGAGCTTTCCAATGATATAAATTCTGTGGTGTTCTATTTCGAAGGTGCCAAATTAGAACCCTTTGAAGATTCCACCATTTGTGCCACATCATTATGCACATACAACTAACATCTAGGATATGGTGTGGCACCCCAAGTCCACATGTCACCTCGAGGGTGGTCCCTTCTCAACACTAGAGCCACCTAGCCCTACAATGTTATACCTTGGAATCTCAATAATTTTCTTTTACTTTAATTACACATAATTATGTATTAATTTTTTATTAGGGTGGAAATTTTCTCATTAATATCACATTGATAAATAACATTTCTATAGTTATTAATTACAATTATGGTAAGCTTTATTTACTAGGTCTCTTTATCGAGAAACCCCTATCAAACTCATTCTCCAAGTTTATTTAATTAATTTATTATTCATGTGGAGCAACCAAAATAGTCATCAAGTTTGCCAGAACTATGACCTCAAAACAAAAATTTTAATACAAAAAATCCATATTTTTGGGTAAAAAACATCTAAATCAACCTGCACTTCAAAAACTAGTGTTACCAATAGCGCCCTTTTTTGGAGATAATTAAAATAGAGCATATTCATTGCTCGAGGTGATGACAACTTCACCCTCTTGACCCCCTCTCACATCCCTTATCACCTTATATGGGAAATAATTTTAAACATACATTACCTCAACATAATAGTTACCATTATTGTCAATATCATTTTTCCTAAGCCCATACATTTCAAGTGTTATTGCCAGCTCTAATACCATAACATAACACACTTGACTCCTAAGTCACCTAGAGGATATGAAATCCTTGAATTCTATTTATTTTTTCTAATTCAAACCCCATTTCTAAGTTTATTGTACATCCTCTACTCATCAAGAACTTTCCAACGATATAAAATTCATGGTGTTCTATGTCAAGGGTGCCAAAATAATCCCTTTGTATATTCCATCATTTGTGTCGCATTGTCTTGCACATATAAATGACATGTGGGAGATGATGTGGCACCCCATGTCCACATGTCGTCTCGAGGGTGGTGCCTTGTTAGCACTAGAGCCACCTACCCTTGCTATGTTATTCGCCTGAATCTGAATAAAATATATCTATGTTTAATTACACATAATTATGTATTAAGATTTTATTAGGGTGGAGAGTTTCTCATTAATATCACATTAATGAATAACAATTTTATATTTATTAACTAAAATTATGGTAATCTTTATTTGCTATGTCTTTCTATCAAGCAAATCCTATCAAACTCCTTCTCTGAGTTTAATTAATTTATTTATTATTCATGTGGAGAAATCAACATAGCCACTAACTTAATAAGAACTATAAGGGAAATTCCACATGTAATCTCACTCCTTGGATGTTCCATGATTCTTTTGTTCATCCCTTATGACATGCCATTTCCTTGTGGTGTTTTTGGAACATTCTTCTCTCTATTAACTATCAAACTCCTTGATACAATATTCACCTCCATTATCAGATATGAGATACTTCAAATTATTTCCTATCTCACTGTCAACCAAAGTTTCATTTCTTAAAACTATCAAAGACATTAGATTTGTTTCTAATGCAATAAACCCAAGTTTTCCTAGTTGCATCATCAATAAAAGTAACATAATAATAAGATCCACCAAGAGATGATACTCGAGCTAGTTCCCAAACATCTATATGAACAAACTCTAAATTTTCAGTCTTCTTTTCCTTTCATTTAACATTAGGGATGGTCTTCACTTAAGCACAATTTAATATTAAAACTAGCCTAGATTCATCTTAACACAATTTAATATTAAAACTAGCCTATATCCATCTTAACTTCAGATCTACCAATCATTGAAAGGAATCAATTCTATTTTCACTCTAAAAGAGGTTTGCACCTTAAGAGATTTAATCCCTCTTAGCACTTGGTAGATCTGGAGTTAAGATGGATCTAGGTTAGTCTATAATTTACTCTTACTTATTTTACTCTTTTACATTTTAACAAAATAGTTTTATTTTTTATTGTCATGATTTCATTATTTATTATTTATTGGTTAATTATTTTAATTGGATTATTTATTATTGTTGTTGTTGTTCTTATTTATTAAGTTAATAATATGGGGCATTACACCTCCTTGCATTAAGAACACTCTCATACACCATCCATTCACATTCATCTCCTCTTCAAAAGGTTTTAGCAAGTTAGGCAATGCAAGAATTGGTCTTTAGTTGATCTTTCATTTTTCCTTGGTGAAAGATTTTTGTTGGTTCTTTCCCCACTAGAAACTATTTAGCATTATTTTTTTATGGTATAGAGTGGCCATAATCTACCATAAAAAATAAATAAAAAAATAAAAAAATTATGAACTTCCACAAGTATTGCCTTTCCCCAGAAAAATATCCTAACTATACTGACATTGGTAGGAACTAGCTACTTGAGGATGGCCGCCATATTCATATGATCTATTTTGGTTTCCCCTCCACCAATCCCATATCCCAAATACTCCAATGGATATTGAACAAACTCACATTCTTAAGGTTAGCTAATAATTGATGCTTTTTTAGAGTCTCTAAAACTTGCATTAGATGTGATATGTGCTCTTCCTATAGAGTGGTAAACCAATATGCCATCCAAATACACTATTATAAGTGAATATAAATAGGGATGGAATACATCATTCATCAATCATATAAATGTAGTTGGTGCATTACATAAACCAAAATGAATCACCAACCATTCATATAGACCATTCAATGTCTTGAAGGTAGTGTTCCAAGCATCTTCTTCTTTAACATGCACTTGGTGGCATCTCAATTTGAGATCCATGCTAGTGAAGTATTGTTCATGTTGCAACTAATATAATAAACCATTGATCTTGAATAGAGGGAACCCATTCTTGAGTTTGATCATGTTCAAAGCTCTATATTTGACTCAAGTCACATCCTTCTTAGATACTATGATAATAGTGATCCACATAGTGAAGTGCTTGGTCAAATTACTCTCTTATCCAAAAGTTGTTGTAATCTTTCTTCACTTTGTCTACCTCCAGAGCATACTATTTATACAACCCAATCTTTAGTATTGGGAAGGCAATAAACAACTATATCTTGTGTTCCAATTCCCTTTTAGGTGGTAACTATTTAGGCTCTTGGAAGACTCCTCTATATGCCTATAACAACTCCTCCATATATTGTTTCTACACTTTATACATCCCTCTAAGGATGCCTTCACTCATGGAAAATAATCCCTTGGATAATTCTCACATAAGAAAAGCAATACAAATTTTCTATTAGTAGTGATAATCTTTTTGGCTTGTTTAACACTTACCAAAGAGATCTTTGATTTACCTTTGTGTGCACTGATGATGAAATTCTTCCCATCCTTGATCATGTAGTGCTAGTTTTCTCCCCTCATGAAGGTAACATCCCTTATATACATGTAGGAGTTTAAAAAAGCTACACCACACACATGAAGGGGTACTACATCTAACTCCACTTCTTCAATAAGTTACGTATTTTTAGTAAATTTTATCTTACATTAGTTTTTGACCTTAAGATCTACATCCTTGTTTACCCATCTGTTGTAGCGGCTGCAACACCCTCCAAAATTTTGGTGTGCATCCAATTTTGGAGCCTTCCTTGGTTTTTCCCTTGATGTTTGCAAACACTCAGGCTCATCCCATGAGCTCGTGATGAGTCTTTACACCCTCTTTGCTTGACCATTAACCAGTCGTCTTTTAGCATGTTGGTTACAATGTCATGCTTGTGGTCTCATTCTGGCTATGTTCAAGGTCTGTCTTTGCTCAGGTGCTCAAAATTATGCTCAAAAATTAAAGTGTCAGAATTTCGTTAAACTTAGCTTTAGATTGAAGAGCTCGTCATTTTGATTCCAATGGTGTGAATGACATTGAAATCAAAGCTCTTATGAAAAAGTTATAGTAAGTCAAAGTTCAGGTTTGATTTGATTACATGGTAGGATTGGATGATGTGGTGAGGTCCTTTAGTGAATGAGGAGGTGCCAAGTGGTAGGCTGCCATTGGCCCCTGCATATTGCAATCGCATGTCGCAGGCTGGTTGTATTAAAGAATTAGCCCCAAGCAAGGCCAGGGTTGCGATGCGATAAATTGCAATCGCACTCCACAACAAGGAAGGCATTGCAAAAATCAGCCCCAACAGGTATCGAGTTGCAATGCAATCACAATCGCACACCAACGAAGCAAAGCATTGAATATAATCGGCCCCCAGCATACCCGGGTTGTGATGCGATATCGCAATCACAATGCTACAAGTCCTGCATATACAAGACCTCAGGTTATTCACCGATGCGAAGTGACTTTAGGTTCCAGTTAATACTCCCGTCGGGTCCACCGATATCGCAAGCGCACTTTCCACCTTGTTCATAGTCCATAAGACTACAGAACTTTGCCAATTTCCATTTGCGATGGACAGTCGGTGCTAATGGAATATGGCCCACCGCTAGGAAAAATTCTCTCATGGTTAGTAGATTTTGGAGTGAAATTGTGGGTTTCTGTGGGCTGTGGAGCATTTTACGGAACAAATTGTGGGAGAATTGGGAGAGGTCAAAACTTCTTCAGTTCTTATCCAAATTAGGTGCAAAAAGATTCAATTCTATCAATTTTGACTATTTTGAACTCATTGAGACAAGTTCAGAGGCATTTGAGCATTGTAAACATATTTTTGTTGTAATTTTGAGCATACTAGAGAGGCCCAAGCATTGGAAGCTAGACCAAGGAGACGTAGCCCAAGAGGGTTGAACTCCTCACCAAATATTTGTGTTGTGTTTTTTATTTTTATGTTCTTTTCTGTTATTTTGTTGTTGCTCAACATATGTTTTATGTTATATTGGTTTTTAACATTTACATAAGAAACTCTCATGGTAATCAGTTAATTAAGCAAAAATGGTGAATCCTTAAGCACTTGATAAGAAAATGATAATCATATTTGGTTTTATTTTGAATGGGGAATTAGCACAACATTACTAATATGCTCTATTTCAGATCAAGTGGGTATCAGAGCACTGGCTTTTGCTTACTAGATTTGCTTGTGCAAAGAAGGAGTATTACTTGCTAGTTTTGTGTCATGCTAACAAGGTTAAAACTAAAAAGAGGTGAATGAAAGCTAGTTGGAAGCCCTAAAGTTGGGTCAAGGGGAAGAAGAGCAAGGTTGCCACAATCTCCAACACCAGTTCAACCTCAAATTGTAGTTGAGACTCTAGAGATCATGTCTCATGAAGGAGAACCTACAAACATGACAGAAGATGAGAAGACCTTCAGAAAGGCTTTCTTTGATATGACATATATGGTGAAGGTCCTCTATGAAGAAAGGAATAGCAGGTTGCAAGGAGAAAGTTCCAAACCTACCAAAGGAGAAGGCTCTTCAGGAGGAGGTAATGGGAATGGAGACAAACCTCCACCCTCTCCACCATATTCTTCATCTTCTTCTTCACAATTATGTTCACACTCTTCCACTAATACAAGCCTTACTCATACTCATCATCATTCTTCAAAAGGCACTACAAAATCACTTCTACTTAAACTAGATGTTAAATTCGAGTTGCCCATGTATAATGGTGAAGTGAATGTAGAGAAGCTTGATAATTGGATTCGTCAGTTGGAGGTGTATTGTAGAATTGAGAACCTTCAAGAGGACGATGTCAAAATTCAGTTGGCTTCATTGAGAATGGAGGGTGCAACACTCATTTGGTGGGAAGCAAGGACTCAAGACGAGATCAAGAAACATGGTAAGATCTCTATTACCTAGCCTGATTTTATTACTGCTATCAAAAGACAATTCTACCCTTTACCTCATATGAAAAAAGCTGTCAAGAATTGGAAAAATTTCAAACAGTTAAAAGGTCAAAATATGCAAGAGTATACTCAGGAGTTTAGGAGAAGAGATCTTATGCTAGGAGTAGACTTGTAGTTACAAGATACTTTGCTGAAATACATAGGAGTTTTACATAGCTATCTTCGACACACCATTCTTATGTTTAATCCCACGAATCTTAATGAGTTCTATGTTCAAGCTACACACCTCAAAGAAAGATGGGAAAATGTATAAGAATAAGGTAAGAAGAAGCCATTCCCGAGTGGTGAAAAAGGAAATAAATCTAAAGGAAAGTAAAAGAAAAATGCTTTTGTTAAGAAAGAAGGGGAGAAACCTGTGTGCAAGAATTGTTCCAAAGAGGGCTATGAAAAAGCGCATTGCTAGAAGCTTCATCCTGCATTAAGACTGGAGAAATTTAACAATAAAGGGAAACATAAGACAAACATTGTTGTACAACAAGACTTGTGTAATGACCCACCTATAATAAATTAAAATTTATGAAAATAAATAAAATTAATAAAATATAAATTATAAATTATTAAATTAAAATTAATTAAATTAAATCATTAAAATAAATAAATAAACTTTATTAAATCAAATTAATATATTTGAATAAAAAATCAAATCAAATTTTGTTTATAAAATCAACACGTATCATAATTTTGACACGTAGATGGAGGAAGCTGGTGAATGGACACTTATAAGAAGGAAGGGATGGTTGGTAGAAAAGGGGGTCGAAAGGAGGAGGAAAATTTGTAACACAGAGTTTTTCAATAGAAAAGATTGAGCCTTGTTTGTTCTGAAGTTTTTGGGCACGGAGGAACAGATTGCAGCAATTGACAAGCAATCTGGACTGAGTACCTAGGTTGTACTTAGTTTGGCTGGGAGGTTATGGTATTTTGGTAATGGGAGCGAAAATTGGAGCAAATCTAAAGCCTCTTCATCCGCAGGAAACCAGGTAGGTGCTCCTCATCAAATCAGTCAATTTGATATATGAAATTTTGTTAAATTAAAAAAAAAAAACAGATTTTACATTAGCTGTTTAATTATTTATAGGCTTTACATTTTGGGTAAATAGTTGTTTAATTATTTACAGGCTTTACATTAGCTATTTAATTATTTACAGGCTTTACAACATGGGTTCCGACTCAGGTGATGGAACAAAGATTGCAACCACATTCACTAAAGGAAAATCTGTGGCAAAAACAAGCAAAGAGGAAGTTGTGGAAAGCCCCAGTGCAGCAAACAACTCCAACAATGCTTCAAATGAAGAAAACATAATTGAGTTGTTCCATATCAGAGTTATTTCCAAACACACCAAGATCGATACGTTGTTTGACAGTGGATCCGAGACAAATTTAATTTCTATAGACTTGGTCAAGAAGTTGAATGTGGAAATGGTGCCTCATTATCCATTAGGTTGGATAAACAAGGATGCAAATCTTCAAGTCACAAGGAAATGTGTTTTCAAGTTTGTTATTACTGCCAATTTCGTTGATGAAGTCGAACTAGATGTAGTGTCGTTGGATATTTCTGGAATTGTGTTGGGAAACTTGTATTTGTATGACCAGAAAGTTGTTTTCCATAGATTTGAGAACAAATATCATTTGTTCAAAGATGGAGTGGATTATTTTGTGAGAGCCCATCGTAGAAAGATTAATCTGTCTTTAGCAAGCATAGGGAAAATAAAGCTACTGGTCAATTCCAACAAGAATCTCGTGCTCCTTATGATCAAGCAGAAGAATGACACAAAGCGTGAATCCTTTATAGACTGTGACGTGAAATTGCAAGACGAATTGGTTGATGTGGTCAATCAATATGGAGATATGTTTCAAGAACCAAAGGGATTGCCACCAAAAATGGGAACTCAACACGAAATTCAGCTACAAGAAGACTGTCCACTCCCAAATATCGGTATGTATCGAATGTCAATTCTGAAAAGTTTAAAAATCAAGAAACAAGTCCAGGAATTGTTAGATAAAGGAGTAATTCATCCCTCTACTTTGCCATGTGGTTCACCAATTGTTTTGGTATCCAAGAAAGATGGAACCCGGTGCATGTGTGTAGATTATCAAGCTTTGAGTAAAATTACCATAAAGTCGATACTCACTACCCATAATAGATGATTTGCTAGATCAATTGAAGAATGAAAAATATTTCACAAAATTAGATTTGAAAAGTGGATATCATCAAGTTATAATAGTTGAGGAGGATATTTGGAACACTGCTTTTAAAACCAAACAAGGATTGTTTGAGTGTTTGGTTATGCCTTTCGGTATTTGCAATGCTCCAACTACATTCATCAAAGTTATGAATGATGTTTTAAGATCCTTTCTTGATGAGTTTTTAATTGTCTATTTAGATGATATTTTGATATTCAACAAATCACGAGAAGAGCATGTCAAGCATGTCAGGAAAGTGTTGGGTGTCTTGAAAAAGGAATAGTTATTTCTGAAGATGTCTACATATGAATTCGAGAAAACTTCCTTAGTGTATTTAGGCCACATAGTTGGAGGAGGTGAGCTAAAGATTGACCCTTCTAAAGTTTCGGTCATTGTGCATTGGCCAATACCCAAATCAGTCACAGAAGTTTTCTGGGAGAAGCGCAGTACTGGAGGAAGTTCATTGCCAATTTCTCTTCCATAACAGCTCCACTACATGCTTTGACCAGTGTGAAGGTTGTCTTCTAGTGGGGAGGCAAACAAAAAAAACTTTTGATGCTTTAAAACAAAATATTAGTTTAGCCATAGTTTTAGCATTGTCGGATTTGAAACAACCATTTGAAATACAAGCAGATGCAAGTGACTACACCATGGGTGCAGTTCTTTCACAACATGGTAAGCCCATTTCATTTCATTATGAGATTTTTAATGGTGTTGTTATTAACTATCTTACATATGATAAAGAGCTTTATGCATTGGTGCAAAGTGTGAAGAAATGGAATCATTACTTAATGGGGAAAAGAAACCATTATTCACACTGATAATCAACCTTTGCAATATCTACAATCTCAAACAAAATTGCAGCGATCAAGGCACTTTCATTGGATGGGATTCTTACATCAATTCCACTTGGTAATAAGGTACAATAAAGGTATTTATAATAGAGTTATTGATATGCTTTCTAGACTGGTTGTTAATGTATCCATTTTACTCAAGAATCATTATGTTTTGCCTGAAAGTTATGTTGAACAATATGCACATGATGTTGAATTTCAAGAGGTATATTCAAACTTGAGTCAAGGCCACCAAGTTGAGGAATTAGACTACCATGTACATGATAATTTGTTGTATCATTTGGGAAAACTTTGTGTTCCACAGGGAGAGAGAGTAAATGTCACAAGGGAAACACACACTTCTCTTATTACTGGACATTTCGGTGTAAGTAAAACAATGGAAAATCTTCAGAGGTATTTTTACTGTCCTCGTATGCTTGAAAGTGTGTCACATTTTATCAGAGGTTGTTCATTGTGTGTAATCAGTAAGCCTAGTAATAGGAAAATAGGATTGTAGACACCACTTCCAGTGCCTTCACATCCATGGGAGAGTGTTTCTTTGGATTTTGTAGGAGGTCTTCCTTTATCAAGAAAAAGTCATGATTATTTGTACATAGTCATGGATAGTCTCAACAAGATGTGCATATTAATGCCTTGTAAAAAACAAATTATAGCTGAACAAACAACTCAACTTTTCTTTCAAACTGTATAGGTTCATTTTGGATTACCTACTTCTATTGTAAGTGATCGTGATTCCCGATTTGTTGGGAATTTTTGGTCAAATTTCTGGAACTTGATGGGCAACAAGTTGAAGAAAAGTATAGCCTTCCATTCGCAAACAGATGGTCAAACTGAAGTGGTTAACAAGACAATTATTCATTTTCTAAGAGGATATTGCAACAAACATCCTAAGTTGTTGGATGAACAATTGCATTATATTTAGCATGCTTACAACCGAGCAAAACACTCTTCTACTCTAACTTCGCTTTTTGAGGCATGTCTTGGTTATTTGCCTAAATCGCCTTTGGATTTCATCTTTGAGAAAGATGTAGTTGTAGATGGACATATTGACATAGACAAAGCAAAAAAAAAATCATTGAGAAAATTTAGTTTATTCACCAAACAATTCAAGAACAACTAGAAAAGAGTCAAGGCAAGGCATGATAAGCATTGTGTGGATCATTAGTTTCAAGTAGGTGATGAAATTTGGATTTATATTAGCAAGGAAATGCTTGTAGGTGAAGGTAAAAAGATGAAATCAATCTGTTATGGTCCATTTAAAATTCTGGAAAAGATAGGTAATAATGCTTTCAAGCTTGATTTGCCTTCATATATGAAAATTTATTTCGTTGTTAATGTTGAAAATTTGAGATTGCATGAGCCTCTTTTGATTGAAGATCAAGGAGAAAGTGTACAGATTCCATCAAATTAAGATTTTTCTCCATAATTTCTTGATGAGCTTCAACAAGACACCATACTTGACAGAAGAACGAGGTCATCAAAGAGGGGAAATGTTGGTTATCTTCAAGTGGGTCTCAAAGGTACAAATCCATCAAACGCCAAATGGATGGAGGTTGGAAAGGTGAGGGAACTATACCCTCACCTGTTGAACAATTGAAAGTGATCCTTTTGGGGTCCAAAAGGCTTCCACTAGGGAGGAGTGATTAGGTGCTCAAAATTATGCTAAAAAATAAAAGTGTCAAAATTTTGTTAAACTTAGCTTCAAATCGAAGAGCTCGTCATTTTGATTCCAACAGTGTGAACGACACTCAAATCTGAGCTCGTATGTAGAAGTTATAGCAAGTCAAAGTTCAGGTTTGACTTGCTTACATGGCAAGATTGGATGATGTGGCAAGGTCCTTCAATGAATGAGGAGGTACCAAGTGGCAAGCCACCATTGGCCCCTACATATCACAATTGCATGTCACCAATGCGTCGTGTTAAAGAAGCGGCCCCAAGCAAGGCAAGGGTTGCGATGTGATAAATCACAATCACACTTCGCAACAGGGAAGGCATCGCAGAAATTGGCCTCGACAGGTATCGGGTTGCGATGCGATCACAATCGCACATAGATGAAGGGAAGCATTGAAGATAATCGGCCCCCGGCATACTCAGGTTGCAATGTGATATCACAATTTCAAATTGCAACACTACAAGTCTCGCATATCAAGACCTCAGGTTATCCGCCGATTGTGAAATGTGAAAGACACCCAGATGAGAAGTGACTTTAGGTTTCAGTGAATACTTCTGTCGGGTCGATCGACATTGCAATCACACTTTCCACCTTGTTCACAGTCCATAAGACTGCAGAACTCCATCGACTGTGATCTGTGATGGATAGTCGATGTCGACGGAATATGGCCCACTGCTCGGCAAAATTCTCGCTCGGTTAGCAGATTTTGGAGTGAAATTGTGGGTTTTTATCGGTTGTGGAGCATTTTGTGGAATAAATTGTGGGAGAACTAGGAGAGGTCATAACTTCTTCAGTTCTTATCCAAATTAGGTGCAAAAGGAGTCAATTCTAGTAGTTTTGTCTATTCTGAACTCATTGAGACAGGTTTAAGAGGCATTTGAGCATTGTAAACACAATTTTGTTGTAATTGAGGATAATAAAGAGGCCCAAGCATTGGAAGCTGGACCAAGGAGATGTAGCCTAGAAGGGGTGAACTCCTCAGCGAATATTTGTGTTGTGTGTTGTATTTTGATGTTTTTTTCTGTTATTTTGTTGATGTTCAGCATATGTTTTATGTTAAATTGTTTTTTAACATTACATAAGAAACTCTCATGGGAATCAATTAATTAAGCAAAAATTATGAATCCTTAGGAACTTGATAAGAAAATGATAAGCATCCTAGGTTTTATTCTGAATGGGGGATTAGCACAACATTATTAATATGCTCCATTTTTAGATTAGTCTTTGTGTGTACAAGTTATGTTCGCTATGTAAGCATCTGTCGCACTCACACATGAAATCGTATGCAATGTCGCACAAGTGTCATCATGATTGTTCAATGATCTATCTCAAGTGTTGCACTTATTGCTTGCACCCTTTGGTCAGTCATACTGAGCATATGTTGCCTTGTTGGTTCGAGGTGTCTTGTCATCAAGTCATGTTGAGTGTGTGTTCACAAGGTCATGAATACACGAGTTCACTTGCTCACACTTAACCATTTTGCCGAAGATTTTTCGACTGGACCACCCTCCATTATCCAGACCTCCATTGAGCTACACTGCGCAGTATCAACCCTCAGTGACCAAGCACTATTGCCCATAATTGCACAGAGCTTGAGGCTGCCTTTCATGCAGTCTACACTGCGTAATCCTGGAATCAAACCAACTGACTGTCACCCAAAATAGTGGAGAAGTTTCCCAAGAAGCTATCTCAATTTGTGTTGCCCACAAGCTTATCTATCAAGCCTCCCATTGGTCAACCAGAGAGTTTGACTAGGTAGTGACCCAGGGCTTCACTCCCCCAAAAAATTGCGTAGAAGATGTCAGCATGCCTACCTCTGTTGACTGAAGAAATTGTGCAGACAAGAGGGACAAGCACCTAATGCCTGTCAATGCACTATCTCTAAAAATTGCACAGTTTTGTTAGTCAGCCCTCTTGCCAATCGGCGTGCTGCTCCTCCTGAAAATTGCATAGTTTTATTGGACTAACCACCATCTTCTTGACACCTCGCTCAACCCAAATAATGCGCAGAAATGTCCAACATGACTACCTCCCAGTTGTGCGCAGTTTTGGCTAGCAAGCTCCCACAACCCTCTCCTAGCCTCCCCTAAAAATCTACGCAGTTTTCACTGCCACTGCTCCCTATTGCCCTCACTACCTTCCCTAGAAAAATTGCATAGTTTTGCCTCCCAACTGAGCCAAATCCCACAAAATGTCACTGTTGTCCCATACTACTCAACCCAACCTCCCAGTGACCTCTGCGCAATTTTTCTTGACAGTGCCCTGGAGCCTCACATCCTGGCCTGAAATGTGTTTTGTGCAGTTTCAGAGCCTTGTTCTTTCTCCCAGTCACCTGCACTCGAAAATGAAAGATGATGCATCATGGTAGATTAGGGGACTTCTGGATTTGATGTCGTCTCATCATTAGTGATTGCAGATACATGTACATGAATGAGACATGGCGTGACGACGAATGGGAGGAACAAGGAGCACATGCTAGGAGACTTGTTCCTGAAGAGATGACACGTGAAGCATGCCAAGTACTAGCAAAGGGGATACATGTACATGCAACATCAAACAAACACCAAGACCATCGAACACTCTACACACCTTGCCATGTGGAGGCAAAGTTATGATAAGCACAGAGTACACTCATCATTCAGCAACATAATAGCTCAACATGGACACCACCATCCATAAGAACATACCAGCATTGTCATTTCGAGTCATGTCATTAGTCGCCTCGACCACATCACTACTGTGGGCCATACTGTTGTAATCAATGTAATGTAACATGGAAGTCCAGGAGTCCCACATATGAAGTTGAAGAGTCATGTAAGTCAAACAGTCATGAGGGAAGTCAAAGAGTTCACAAGGGTCAAGTTCATTTGTACATGCAAAGGAAATTTCACGTTGGCTCCTCCCACATAGCCTTGAGAGATTGTAGTCTTTTCTTTGAGGAGCGAGCAGTGGCTCTAATGCCCCACTATCGGGGTTAGTGGTGTAATGGCGTACAAATGTGTCTTGGAACTTTTGCTTAATTCATAAGTTTTTTAACAGGCCAACACATTTTCACACATGTATTGTATTCATTTATAAGATCATTCTTTGGACGCTTGTAATGCATGTGGTTTTAACATGTACTAAGATAGTTGAACTATTTCATTTGTTTTAGTGCATATGCTATTGGAAATGTGTTGTATTAGTTATTAACGTTGTCTTGATCATGTGGACTACTCCGTCAAACACTCGACAGACTCATTCTTGTAAACTTGTTATAATGACCATCGCACTTATGTGGACTACTCCGTTGGGTATTGTACATGCTATTTGTTCACCTTTGTGTTTGTGACTGCTACATCCATGTGGACTAATCCGCTAGAAGCTGTGTAGATCCTACTGTGTTGTGTGTCTCTAACAAATTTGGGACTATTCCCTTTCCACTTGAGACTCACTCTCACCCTCTCCCTCTGCAGTGAAAGAACTTTGACAGAAGCGACTAAGCACTCACCAGGCACACAAACCTCGTTGTTTGAAGGTTAAGTATACCACTCTCATGTGATGACAAGAAAGAGCTAAGGAATATATTTAAGATAATGGCAACCAGGCCATCATACTAGATGGGACTCCTACACTAAACGGTGTGAGGTCTAGTTGGGACTTCATATCGGTGATATCCCTTGAATGTTGGCGGATCCAGCACTGTCCACACCATCCCAATGGATATTGTAAGGACCTGCGGTTCCTAGGCATGCCCACCCGATGTGTGACCAATTTCGGTGTTGACCGAAGGTTGGAGAAAAGTGCGAAGTGTGAGTCCTTGGCAAAGTACGATGAGGATATGTTATAATAACGCATGAAGGAGGACGAGCGAAGGTTTATAGGCGTGGGGAGCGAAGGCTCAACCCACGGGCCGACCTCATGTATTGTAGAGGATGTGCATTGAAGTGTTGGACGACCAACACAAAGGCAAGCAACAAACGATATGTGAGGGCATTGGCAAGTCGATTTGAGTAGCCAAGACTTGCCCAATGCACCATATATAAAACATGCGATGGAGGTTCATTTAGCAATCACTCAAGTGTTCAAGTCCTCTACGAAGAAGTGCGAAGGTTAAAGGGCCACATCAAGAAGGAAAGGCGTAGTTCGTATGTGCCCAACCTTGGGCAGCTCGTTTAGGTAGCACAAACCTTGGAACAAAGGCGAAGGCATAGTGCATGGGTGAAGCACCAGGCGCTTGGTTGGCACGGGTTCTTGGGTAGCTCGAGTGAGCACCCGCCCATCATGGGAAGACAAATGTGGAGGTGGAGAAGGGGACTTGGGTGAGGTCACCTACCCACCGTGCAGAGGTAAACGAAGGGTGACTCGAGTGAGGTCGCCCGTCTATCGTGCGAAGGTTCGGTTGTGAAGTTTGGTTGGCAGCTCGTGTGAGGGCGCGCCCGCCCAACTTGGGCAAAGGATCTTGGTTATCACACGGAGGTGTGATGAAGTTGTAAATTTGGCTGTATGAAACTTGGTGTTTCCAAGTATACTTGTAAAGCTTTGTAACATTGAAAGATTGTATAATATATTATTTAGGCAGACTCATTGTTCAGGGAGTTTCCCCTCCCTTTATACTGTGCAATTGTGTTCTCTTGTATAATTGTTGATGATAATGAATGTGTATGGGTGTTCATTTGTATAAAGGAAACATAATAATTACTTGGTTGCAAAACACAAACTAAGTAGACTAATGGTTAGGCGTAGTCCATGAACATAAGTATTGGTGAAAAGAAAGTGTTCGGTGGTGCCGCACCTTGCCAAGAGCAGTTGAAAGACTACCGTCGGCCCGGAGCCGTGACAAGTGGTATCAAAGCTCGGTGAAGGGCTTATCAGAGCAAGGTTGCTCATGAAAAAGTGTAGGTGTATACACACTTGGGAGCTTGGAAGTTGGTGACAGTGAAGCAGGTACTTGCAGGTGAATGAAGTTGTTTCACATACAAGTGGAACAAGGGTTGGTTCATGGTTGCAGGCAACTTGGTGAAGCTGTTGGATGGTTGAAACTAGATCGCAAAGAAGGAAACTGTTAGCAATGGCAGGTGAATCTCAGGTTGGGTCTAGTCATGGTGCGAAGGATTCTACTATGGCATTCATTGAAAAAGTGTTGGAAAGAATGGAGGACTTAGAGGCTTACTGGACTAAGAAGATGGACTTGGTTGAGAAGGATCAAGAGGCCAATTCGAAGATGAGGAAAGAGCTCGATGAACTCCAGACTCAACACGAGTATGTTGATCTTTTGTGTACACAACTTGAAGTAAGGGCCAAGGAGATTGAAGAGGCAAGAGATCAAGGCTTGGCAAAGATTGTGGACTTGCAGAAATCTCTTGATGAAGCCAGAGATGAGATCGCGGTGTTGAAGAAGGTCGTGAGGCATAACTCAGGTGGAGGAGTGCCTCATGTGAAAGTCAAGGAACCATAATCTTATGATGGAACAAGGAGTTCCAAAGACTCTTGGCAACTTTCTATGGGACATGGAGAAATACTTGGAACGATTGGGTCTATTTGATGATGAGACGAAGGTGAAGGTAGCTGTTCAGTTCTTGATGAAGGATGCTAAGATGTGGTGGCGAAGGAGAATGGATCATATTGCCAATGGCAGTGCTGGTGAAATTACTTCGTGGGATGAGATGAAGAAGGCTTTGTAGACCCATTTCAGTCCTCAAGATGAAACATGGGAAGCAAGGATGAAGATTAAGATCATAAAGCAGACAGGGAACCTACAGACATATCAGCGGGAGTTTGCAAGTGTTGTTCTAGAACTTCCTGACATGGCAGAGAGGGACAAGGTGTTTAATTTCATTATTGGATTGAAGCCTTGGGCACACAATGAAGTGAAGAGGCAGAAGGTTAAAACACTTGAGGAAGCTTTTGCTGTTGTGGACAGGTTGGTGGAGCATTATGATGAGACTTCTGATGATAGGAAGAAGAAGTCTGATAAGCCGAAAGAGAAGAAGAAGGATGATGCTTTGAAATCGGATGATAAGTTGAAGACAAAGAAAGCCTTGAAGTGTTGGATATGTGCTGAACCACATACGGTGAAGAATTGTCCTTCTAGACCGAAATTGGTTGCGATTGCACAATCTAATGTGAAGAATGAAGAAGCTTCTGTGGGGATGATGTACATGCTTGGTGTTGCTACTGCTGCGGATGTGATCTCTCGGAGGGATCCTAAGAGGAATGATTTGGAGTATGTTTGGATGAAGATTGGGAGTGCTGATATACTCACTATGGTTGATAGTGGGGCTACTCACAACTTCATGAGTGAAGATACTGCAAGAAGGATTGGGCTGAAATTTGTACCGGTGAAGGCACAAATGAAGACAGTGAATTCTCCTCCTGATTGTGTTCTTGGTGTAGCTGAAAAAGTGGACACAACACTAGGTGAGTGGATAGGGAAAGTCGACTTCACTATAGTGCGGATAGATGACTATGAAACTGTGCTAGGAATGGAATTCTTGAAACAATTTGATGCTATGATTGTTCCACATTTGAAGAGGCTGTACATTTACGATGGAACGGGAGATGTACCCATTGGTGTTCCAACCATTGGAGTGACAAAGCCTGATTGTAAGTTGGCAGTAATGCCAATGAAGGATGAGAAGCGAATGGAAGATATGAGTAAGCGGTTGTCTATGGTTGAAACAAAGCTTACCGAGCAATCATTGGTCATCAAGACTTTCTGATAGTATGATTCTTGGATTTGTCAAGAAGGCTAGAAGGAGTTGAGGATGATGATGATGATGATGAGGCTTATGTGAGGCTGGATGTCTGAGAGGAGGATCGGTTCACTTATCTACAGAGGATGGAGATAGAGAATCCTGACAGATGGATTGAGATTATTAGTGAGGGTGAGCCTTCAGGCTCTACTCCCTCCACATCTTCTTAGATGACATAGAAGATGGGGCTCATTATTAGATGTTCATGGAAATGAGTCCTTAAAACAGGTTGAACAGGTATGGCAGATGGTGCAGGGATGGCTTGGCATCAAGCATCATGACATGTTGCAAATGGGATGGAGTTTCCATGGACCTGAGCATGGGTGAGATTCTTGGTGAGTCCAGGATGTGGCAGAATTCGAGATAGACTGGTGAAGGCATAAGGATGTTCACTCTCATGGCTTGAGCGTGACAGTTGGATTAGCTACCCAATTAGTTCAAACATGCGGTCCGGAACGGCACGGAGAGATGTTGGCATCAAGCAGACAAGGAGGATAGTTCTTAGGGTGGAACGACACATGATGGAGATGGAAGTTCTACATATGTTGCAGGGATGTTTGCAGTATGTGGAAGAGTTGATATCATGGACCGAGGATGAGACAATTGTTGATGTTGATCTTGGTGGATGGCTACCAGGATGGTATGTTGTCAAGGACGACAATGATTTCAGGTGGAGGAGGATGTAAGGACCTGCGGTTCCTAGGCACGCCCACCCGATGTGCGACCAAGTTTGGTGTTGAACGAAGGTTGGAGAAAAGTGCGAAGTGCGAGTCCTTGGAAAAGTGCGATGAGGATATGTTATAATAATGCATGAAGGAGGACGAGAGAAGGTTTACAGGCATGGGGAGCGAAGGCTCAACCCATGGGCCGACCTCATGTATTGTAGAGGATGTGCATTGAAGTGTTGGCTGACCAACACAAAGGCAAGAAACAAATGATATGTGAGGGCATTGGCAAGTTGGTTTGGGCAGCCAAGACTTGCCCAACGCACCGTATATAAAACATGCGATGGAGGTTCATTTAGCAATCGCTCAAGTGTTCAAGTCTTCTATGAAGAAGTGCGAAGGTTAAAGGGCCGCAACAAGAAGGAAAGTCGTAGGCCGTATGTGCCCAACATTGGGTAGCTTGTTTAGGTAGCACGAGTCTTGGAACAAAGGCGAAGGTGCAATGCACGGGTGAAGCACCGGGTGCTTGGTTGGCACGGGTTCTTGGGTAGCTCGGGTGAGCGCCCGCCCGTCATGCGAAGACAAACGTGGAGGTGGAGAAGGGGACTCGGGTGAGGTTTCCCGCCCATCATGTAGAGGTAAACGAAGGGTGACTCGGGTGAGGTTGCCCGCCCGTCGTGCGAAGGTTCGGTTGTGAAGTTTGGCTAGTAGCTCGTGTGAGGGTGGCCCGCCCAACTTGGGCAAAGGATCTTGGTCATCACACGAAGGTGTGATGAAGTTGTAAATTTGGCTAAGTATGAAACTTGGCGTTTCCAAGTATAATTGTAAAGCTTTGTAACATTGAGAGATTGTATAATATATTATTTGGGCATACTCATTGTTCGGGGAGTTGCCCCTCCCTTTATACTGTGCAATTGTGTTCTCTTATATAATTGCTGATGATAATGAATGTGTATGTATGTTCATTGGTATAAAGGAAACATAATAATTACTTGGTTGTGAAACACATACTAAGTAGACTAATGGTTAGGCGTAGTCCATGAACATAAGTATTGGTGAAAAAAAAGTGTTCAGTGGTGCCGCACCTCGCCAAGAGCGATTGAAAGACTACTGCCGACCCGACGCCGTGACAAATATGGTCTAGGATGATCATGGAACTCCAACCCACACTTGCTGACCAAATTGGATGATGAAAGGTTATCTTGTGAACGAGAATCAAATAGAGTATCTACCTTGGTTTCTTTGACCTAGATCTTAATATGAGAAACTTTTGTCATATCCTTCTTTTCCCACCTCCACTTGCATTGAAGTGCAAAAACTCTTCCCATCCACATCTAAGTTTCTTTATATCAGGTTGCCTTAGTCCATGCTTAGTAGGTTCTTCTTCTTCGCATACTGTTATAGTTCTTTGGATTCAACTAGCTTCCAACACTTATCTTCAATGTGACCAAATATATGTGGTTGAAATCATTGTTTGGATCCTTGCATCGATGTACAATAAATATCATTTTCTTGTCTTTTCCTTTCCACTTCTTCTTCCCTTCTTGGAAGCATCCTGTTGGTCTTTCTATTTAAAACTAGTTGCATGTCCTTTCTTATGGCATATGTTCTCTAGCTAATATGGACACACATAAGCCTCATCAACGATCTTAGGTTAAACAACATCACTTGTTTTTGTAGATTGTTGTGTGGATCCCCAATATACTTAAGAAACACATATGGGTTCTTGGGCGATATACCCAACACAATCACCATTTTCTTGAACTTAGTAGTGTACTCTTGCACTCATTTCCATTGCCTCAACTTAAAGTGATGCCAACAAATTTACAAGTCCTCTACACACCTAATATGATGGGACTTGATGAGGGTTTTAAACACCTCCCACTTATTTACTAGTGGATCACCTGCTAAAATAAGATTTTCCATGTGGCCTTCCAACCAAGTTAGTGCATGGATCTCTAGTTTCAGTCAATAAAATGAAATTTTTCTAATCTTCATCTATGTTAGGGACATTAGAATACACTTCTAATTGTTGCAACTAATGATTCAATGAACAACATTCGTCTCACCTTGATAGGATTTGATGCCTACTTACACTTCCATTTTAAATACAGGCTGAGTGATGGCATTGGAACTTGGTCACTACTTTTCTAGCTATTTTTTCAACTCTTTATCTAGATCTTCACTATTCTTGGTTTTTCATCTAATCCAACTTTTGAGTTAGAGCCACCAACCTTCACAAAAGGTCCAAACTTGTTTGCAAGAGATGCCACAAGGAGGGTCATGTTACAAGAGATATTAGTGACTTCTTCCTCTAGCCTCGCAAGCCTCTCTTTCCTTACATTTTGAAGGTTGTTATGGCAAGACTCATTTTCTGTGGCTATGTTTCTGTGACTTCCCTCTTAAACCAATTTGTGGATCCTGAAACTTTCCACAAGAACCGCAAGAAAATAACTCTAATACCAATATGATCTATAAACTACCATGGACATTCCACAAGAACATTTTGTCACAATAGGTTTTCTAATATTATGAAATATTTTATTATATAGGTTTACTTTCTTAGATCTCAAATTTAGTCACTAGCTTATTGCTTAAATTTACAAAAATAACAAAAAAATGAAAATGAAAGAACAAAGAAATGAACACGCCAATCACACAAATGAACACAATATGTGATTTGGGAAACCAAATATGGGATAAAACCCAACTAGAAGGTGAGGCCTATGCTCTTCTCTCTTTTCTTTAGTTATGAAATGGAAATACAAGGAAAGGGGCGCTCACTATGGAGTTGCCTTTAATGAACACACCAATCACACAAATGAACACAATATGTGATCTGGGAAACCAAATATGGGATAAAACCCAACTAGAAGGTGAGGCCTATGCTCTTCTCTCTTTTCTTTAGTTATGAAATGGAAATACAAGGAAAGGGGTGCTCACTATGGAATTGCCTTTGACATTGTGGTCTAGATGACTACTGCATAATTGTGTTATGCTCTCAAATCATGTTCCTAGATTCTCTACTCAACTATTGAAAAAGTATAATCCTAAAAAATGTACCTCCTCTTTACTTAGTGGTGTAGTATTAACATATCTTTGATAATCATATAGGATTAGGGTTTCTACATGCCTCAACCTTCAATTAGTGTTAAGGTTTTGGATCTTTTAGAATCTTCTTGAAAGTCCAGACATGACTAACCTCACATGAGTGAGTAATGGGGCTTGATGTGCCATCCACTCGACATTATGGTGGTTAACAAGGTAGGGTCAACTTGCAGGAGGCATAACTTCTGGATACTAGCTTTGATTGAGGTGATTTTCACACCATTGGAAATCTCTCTGTATGTAGAACATCGAGGAGATGGGAGCTATAATTGCAAAATTTGCCCCCCAAAAGTTTTATTTGATACTTCAAAATTGCTTTAGAAGGTTCTAAACCCAAAATCTCCAAGTTAAAACCTACCACTAAAATGAACCCTGCAAGCCATATCCTTCAATATTTAAAAAATACTATGATAAATGAAAAATCATATAATGATCAATTCCAAATCATAATATTATATAATACTTCATCATTCTCTCATTTCTTCTGTCCTTTATTGTTTCCTCTCTAATATTACAAAAAAAAAGAAGCTTTCAAAACAATAATTTACATAAACAAAAATGAAAAAAAAAATGAAAAAAAAAAATATTACTTCATCTTCAGCCAAAACTAACTACACAACGGTTTGGCGTTAGCAAAATAATTTCACTATAGGAGTTGTTTTTAGTGCAATTTTTTGGACTTTATGGCCGAAAAGTTTGAAGTTAAATCTTGATTTCTGTTATTTAAACTGATTTTTTAATTGCATATTTGGATTCAACACCCCGAAACACCCTTAAAACGCTTTGATTGTGCAGGGATTACCCATCAAATTTGCGATTTCAATAAATTGCTACCAAATTTTAGAGAAATTCAACCAGAAAAACCACCAGAAATTTAACCCCAACAACCCAAAAAATCACGCTATACACAAATCCCCAACTATATACCTAACAATAAGCTTATCTTGCCGCACAAATTTCATCTTCCAATTAATTCTAAAGGCGGAGTTCTAACATTCTACCAATTCATATACTACTCCAGAGATTGCCCTAGCAAGCTAAATTTAAAGGAGTGTTAAAAATACCATGGCAGAGATTGCCCCAACAAACGAAATTTGAAAGAGTATTAATATACCATTGCAGAGATTGCCCTCACAAACCAAATTTAAAAGAGCATTAATATACCATTGCACATATTGCTCATGTTTCCGTCAATTTCCTATGGCAACAGGATTCCTCTGCATTAGCAAGAGAATCATTTCCACTAGCAGCATAAATTCACCATTTCCTGCTTCTCTGTTTTGCATTTCCAACTTATTTTCCACACTGAATGTGAAGAATCCTAACACCGCGCAGAAATCTGAAATCAACAGAGCATCCCAGTACTTCAAGAGAGCGAAGCTCATAGACAAGCTGAGGGTTTTACTGCACAACAAACCCTGGAAACCCTCCACGAGCATTGCCCTGGAGAAACTCGAACTCGACACTTTCGTCGTAGCGCAGGTTCTGCGCACCACTACTCTGACGCCCGACACTGCGCTCGACTTCTTTGAATGGTTGAAATCCAAGCCGGAGTTCCGTGACAGTCAGCACACCCACCATGCCATGATTAATGTCCTAAGCGACAAAGGAAGACTGCAGGAAATGCAAGCCATGGTCGAGGATATCAAGTCTGGTAAGTATCGCAAAGTCTCTGTTAGTTACATGGATTTATTGCGATGGCATGCCCGGGCTAAAAACCTTGAAGGAGTCCACAAAATCTGGACTGAAATGAAAAATATGTATGAAAAATCACACTTCCGTAAAAAACTCAATGCCGAATCCTACAATATTTATATGGATATGCTGGCTGAAAGAAATAGACATAGGGAAGCAGCAGGCCTGTTTTTGGAAATGATACATGAGGGGGTCCTGCCTAATGCCAGGACCTATACCGTGGTCATTAGGCACCTTGTGAAAATGGGTAAATTGAATGAAGCTCTTGAGATATTTAAAAAATTGCCCATATTGAGAGTCAAGCATACTACCAAACAGTATAGCATATTGGCAGATGGGTTTTCCAAAGTGACTGATGTGGCTGCATTGAGGTTGGTAATCAAAGAGATGGAGAAGGATGGAATTTTGCCTGGCAGAGCATTTTTCTCGGTTGTGCAGGTTTTACGAGACGCTGGTTTCACTGAAGAAGCTCAACAGATGGTGAGCGAGCTATTGCCCGATGAGAATATCCAGGCTCTGGAAATATTGGAAGTGATTGATTGTAGTGGTGATGATGATGAAGAAGATGCTGATGAGAAGAATTGTGATGATGGAAGTCATTCAAGGGAAGGTGGTCAGGCATTGAAGCCCTGGATGAATCCAGCTGCCTTAGCAAATGCCCTTAGTGATTGGAATCCTGCAACAGTTGCTGCCCTGGAGAAGTCAAACCTGGTTTGGAATACTCGCCGGGTGTGCAAAGTTTTGAGAGCATTCAAGAAAATAGATGCAGCCTGGGAATTTTTCCATTGGGTTGCGTATCAGCCAGGTTTTATGCATGATATCTACACCATGTCAAGAATGATCGTGATGTTGGCACGTGAAGGGAAAGCCGAAGGGGTGGATCGCCTACTCTCCAAAGCCAGTTCAGAGTGCTTGAAGCTGTCGATAAGCACTATGAGATTGATCATTGAAGCGTATGGTGTTTCAAAAAATTCAGATGCAGCATTGAGGGTTTTCCGTGAGATTAAATCCTTTGGTCTGAAACCTAACAGAGTGTTGTATTCGTCCCTAATTCATACTTTAGTGAAATGTAATCAGGGGTTAAAGGCTGTGGATATTCTCGAGGAAATGATGCTTGCCAATATCTGCCCAGATATTCAAATATTTTCTGGTCTGATGCAGCACTTTGCCATGGGAGGTGATTTAAAGACAATGCAAGTGCTGTTTCAATGGATCACACAGAGTGGCAGTAAGCCAGATGCTCATGCTTATAGGATTCTTATCCGAGCATACTGTAAGAATGGGAGAGCAGCAGTAGCATTGAGACTTTTCGAAGACATGAAAAGTGCAGACCTGATACCTGATGCTGGAACCAAATCCTTACTGGTGAATAGTCTTTGGGAGGAAGGTAAGTTGAGGCAGGCTGCAGAGGTAGAGGATAAATGTGAACAAGAAGGATTTGATTTACCGAAGGCCTTACCTGGTAGTGTATGGAAGTCAAGTTGTGCAGATCTAATGGTAATTTATGATATGGTAGCAAAAAGTTTTGTACAAGTAGATTTCTAAGTCAGCTGCTTGTCTTCATCTTCCCAAATGAGAATTTGCCTACCAGCCTATGGCCTTTCTTTTGCAGCTTACAACTTCGCTAAATAATCTCTTATTGGAAAATGCATGTCTTTTTTCTGCTCACAGTAGCTATGCTATCTGTAGGTGTCCGGGCACTCTTGCTTTATGGCATTCTGGTCAACTGACAATCGTTATCCTAGTCCACTTCAATTCAATTGAACTTGGTCAATGTAAAAATCAAATGATAGATGGTGTTATTGGTTTAAAACTTCCCCAGAGATGGGAGGAGAAATGTGACCTCATGTATACTTTGGGAATTGGATTACTGTGCACTTCATTTTCCCAACGATTGGCAACAGGCATTTTTGCCGTTAATTTCAAGCTATTAATTTATAAAAACAAATCAAGCTTTTTATACCTAGGCCAGTCAGTTTGATACATTATTGGAATTTAAGAACACAATCTCTCAGTAATATGGTTTATACTATATAGATCTTCCTCGTTGCATAGCTGATACTTTTGACTCATAAGTTGTAGGATTCTTTTTTTTCTAAGATGAGTTTAAGGATTTTTATGTTTGCTGTATTGTATTATTGAAAGTTCACCCGGTGATTGACTTCTATAAGATTTGTAGTTCTCAGAGAGTTCACTGACTATTTGAAAATAATTAGTCATAAGATTTCTGGTGGATTGAATCTTCTTTTGTTCAAGCTGTGTGCATTTTGGCTTGATTTTCAGGTGGCACTTGAGCTTTCTAGGGCAATCATGAGGTTATTGAATATTATAATTGCATCTAATTCATTGTAATCTTTTGTTTGGGATTTGCAAATATAAGCGTAGTTTAGAGACATTTAAGGATCTTATCCTTAGAAAATCTTCAATCAAGCTGAGTATTGGGTCTTGTTGATGATGATTGTTGCTCCACAATTTTAAAAGCTAATTTCAAAATCAAGTGTTATCATCTCTTAGGTATTAGGGATTCTGAGGTTTTAACGGAATCTATTTCTATGTTTAAAATTTGATTATGGGAATATAAATCTGCATGTGAGTGAGTGGGAGTTTGAGTGAAGGGTGGTAAGGCTGTATTTTGGCAAAATCCCCGTGTCTTTTCTAAGGGGAATGATCTGGTCAAGTGGTGGATAGCAGTCACCCAGGGGAGGCTCCTTCCGCAGGTCACTTGATGCCTTTCCAAGATAATGTCTCCACCTTCAATTCAATTGCGTAAACAACAAAAAGGCCAGTAAGAACAAAAAAGTGGGCCGGTCTCTAGGCTTGTTAAACTAGAATGCACCTTTACAGTTCAGGTAAAGTCAGAAAACTCTATCTCCAAAGAAAATATGTATTTGGAGAATGTCCTGATCAACAAATTTAATGGGACATGTTCTTGCCCCAAGTCTTGTCACATTCTCTCAGCTCTTTTCAAGTCACAAATTCCTGCTAGTATTGACTTGTGGGCTGTTGGTACTAGCTTCACACCATTTTTCCATCCAAAAATAGAAACAACAGGGCCCCCATTCATTCTGGTTCAGTAGAGTTTTTCTATGGCATGAAAGCTCTATTTCTTCCTGTTCAAATGCAAGGAAAATAGTACTAGAAATAAGGTGCTTGGTTTTGGGTGGGTGGGTGAGGAGGAGGGGGTGACTTGCTGGTTGCTTTCTTCTGATCCTGGGTGTGCCTGCTTTTCCTTCCAAGGATATTCTGGGATTCCCAAGCCCTAGAAGAAATCAGGAATTCTCTAGGCAGATACATTGACAGATCTGAACCCAAGAATGACATTTATGCCTGTGCTAGGATGTGTGTTGAAGTAGATTTGGAAAGGGGCTTGCTGGAATATATAAAACTTGAAGTAAACAATTGGATTCATATCTAGAAACTGGACTATGAGTATATTTCTTCAAATACAACTATTTTGATGAACAAGCAAAATTTTGCAGAGGACTGACCCCAGAAAAGTGCTCCCCCAAAAGCTTCTGTGACCGACTATGATAGCTGCAAAAAGGTTACAAGCTCTAGGAGTAGAATGAAGCAGCAGGATCAGACTAAGAAAAAGCACAGCAAAAAACCAGTGAACTCCACTGTTCTGAAATAATAACACTGATAAAATAATTTGATTAATGTTGAACAAATGGCCACAAAAGTAGGTTAATGGGACTAAATGACTACACCTAGTGGAGGTACAAGGTGGGAGTATGAAAGCAACTCCTTAACAATAATGGTAGTAGCAAAAGATAAGGACTAAGTGTGTCTAACAAAGTAAAGTGCAAGCACGTGAAAATGTTGGAGACTGATGAAACTTGGTGTGAAAAGAAGAGGTATTGCGAGGCCTGCTGGTGTTGGAAATGCAAAAGATATTTGCCATTTTTGAAGCATGCGGGGAAAAAATTCCTCTGGAAAAGCAGCCTGTGGAAAAAGTGACAGAAACCCTTCCAACGGAACACAATTTTGAAAGAAGGTACCCAAGGAAAATCCATGCTGACTCGGAATCAATAGCCTCAAGGATGAGGAACCGAGTCTAAAATCTCCTGTTTATTGAATGCTTCACTGTCTCCCCTAAGGAGGATCAGAGGAAACAACCAGGAACGAAAGATGCAAAGATAGCCGGATAAGAAGTAGCAAAAGATAACGCTCTTGAAACTCAGGCCACTATCCTCAAGCTCTTTCTTCAGGCAATGGTTCCAAACCTAAACCAAAGCCATGAAAGTCCTGTCTTGGAACAGCACTGGGATTAAAACTAAAAGGGAGTAGAGGTAGACAGTTAAACAAGTTAGAGAAACCATATCGAATTCTTCTCTAGGAGATGAAGCTGTCCCAGGAAGTTTTCTTGGAATAAAATAATTTCTATGGAAGAATTGCCATTATAGCCTCAGGGAGGTTAGAACTGCTTCAAGAGCTCTGGCAACTCTTTGGAACTTACTCTCTCCTCTGGTGAAGCATGAGTAATGTTTCAGATCATTGGATATTTTTTTTTTTAAGAGCATTTCTATCAATATGTCTTCCCAAATATATAAAATATCTACTCTCAACAATTGGATAAAAAAGAAATAATGGTTGGCTTTCTATATTAGATACATATTTTAACATTCAGAGACAAAGTTGTATATCGGTGCGAAATTTCATTCTCATACTCATTGAAAAGAATGAAAGAAACATTGTTAGAGATCTCAGCAGAGAGTATGTGGAAGACAGCATCTACAGCTGGTAACTACTTGACACTAAACCAGAGAGGTAAATACACCCAGAAAAACATAAGAATAGGACCATTTGTTATAGTGGAAAGATTGGACATATTCTTGGTCCAATCATCTTTCCGGGAAAATATTTTACAAATTGTATGCAGTATTATCCCTTGTTTGGTCTCAGATGATAGGTCAATCAAGTGTGAAATAGTCAACTCAAGAAATCTTGGACCTATTCCCTTCAGATTCAACTCCTTATGGGCGGAATCACTCGATCTTGGAAATCCTTGGTCCCTTTGTATGGCTTAACCTCCTACATTTGTGACTATGAAAAGAAATGCTCAAATCAAATCCAAAAAGCTGGGAGAAAGGAAACATTATCGATCCCTCCACTCAGAGGCTAATCTACCAAAATTTATCTCTCCCTCCACTTGCTAATCTACCAAAATTTATCTATCCCTCCAACTTAGAGGCTAATCTACCAAAATAATTTGGAAACCATCCAATCTGAAATTTAGTAGGGAAATAATGAACAATACCTGAAAAGGGAGAGGGAGGCAAACTCATTTTCGAGAAAAGCCATGTGAAGCAAAAGAGGAGATAGAAACATAATATTTTTGCAAACAAGCGACTACTAAAAAAATTCAGAATATGATCAAGGAAATTCATTTCCAGAGTACTCCCCAAAGCGACTGAAAATGAGAACGTAAATAAGTTTTCTCTTTCCATTATAGAAACCTATACATAGAACATGTTAATAAAGAATATGTTCAAAGAGAAATGCTAAAACTTTCCCAAAGCTCCTGCCCAGTCAAGAAAATAATATATTGAATAAGACAATGACTGGGAAATAATCTCAACCATTAATCAATCCAAATAAGTTACGTGGGTTGAATTTAAGAATAGATAAAACCAAACAGAACCACCATAAATCCTAATTCTGCAATAAAGTGAGAAATAACCAACACTCGGGCATTGCAACACTTAAGATATCATGCAAGAGGAGCTGTTTAGAGAATTTTCTCCCCTGCTCAAAGCAGAGATCCGCAATGAATGGGTTGCTCCTCAGAGACAGACAAAGTAACTAGAACAGATTCTCAAACATTCCTCAATAATGAAGTTGAACAACAAAACAAGCAGAGATACGCAATGAATGGGTTGCTCCTCAGAGACAGACAAAGTAACTAGAACAGATTCTCAAACATTCCTCAATAATGAAGTTGAACAACAAAACTGAAAAGGTGGGTGTAGGAAGATACATTACAGGTTTGAAAGCATGTTTTCTCCTTTCCTAGCAAACTGGATCATAACAATCTTCCACACATTTTCTACAACACCTACACACATAGAAACACTAGAGCCCTTCTCAAAGACTTTTAGAATCAAAGTTCATATGCATAGTCCCAGGGGACAGCTCAACTGGTGATTGAAGTAATGCGAGTTCTGAGAAAATTGAGAGATCCAAGGTTCAAATCCCCTGGTTGTGACCTGGTGTACAGAGAGATGACAGGCTGTAGACACCCAGAGGTTTACTAGTAGCTACGTGTCAGGCAGGCTACTGGGTTCCCCTAGGATACAAAAAAAAAAGGTTCTATGCATAACTAACTCGAAAAACATTAACAACAATTCAGAAATATAATCAAAATCAACAATGACATTGAATTGAGGGTTGGGAAATGGGGGATGGGTGGAGGAGGGGCACCAGGGAAGGGAAGAAGAAAGATCTACTATGCTAATTTGAGAAATATAACAAACTCATAGATCCTTGATTTCTGTAGTTAGTACCTCCCTCACCTAAACTTGAGATCCTTCAACCCTCTCCATGTGTCAAATCAATCATCAACCTTGATAACTAACACCCTTATAAAAGTAAGTCTAGGATGGACTTGAACATCACCAAAAGAGGGACTATGTGGTAAGTCTAGGATGGACTTGAACCTCACCAAAAGAGGGACTATGTACTGAACAAGAGGGTTCACAAAAAGGCATGAATTGCAAAACAAGGCAGCAAGGGTTTGCACAAACGAACCTCCAACATATACGGTTACTTTCACACAAAGGCTTTTTGGTTCCGCGGCCCAATCTTTTGCCTCCTTTTTATGTGACAAGGAGTAAAGTTAATTTAGTTGGGAAGAGAGACCAGGGTCAGCCAGGTGGAAGGTATCTACCATTTCTGCTCATGGAGCTGCATTTTGCAAGAAATTTATATTGTTATGCCATTTTGATTGCACTCATGGGTTTCCAAAGGGAACTAGTGAGTACTGGCTTGTTTCAAGTATAGGACTAGCGAGCATAAGATAAAATGGCTGAAAGTGTTAAGGGGACATAGGACCAACCTCATTTGTTTCAGTCTAGGAGTGGCCAAATATGGTATAACAGATGCCCTCTAATACGTGAAGGCAAGAGAGCGCTGATGCCAAAATACATTATAAAAGATGAGCAAGGATTTGAAAAATGAATGAGTGAAGTCCCGAGAACATAGGAATAGGAAAGTACCTACATGCAAAAACTAAAATATTAGATACTTTGGCATGCTTCAAGGTAAAATAAGCAAGGCTGCCACATCAATATACTATGAATCCATGATATATGCATATAGAATGCAAAAGCATGACCATGAAGATATAGGGTGGACATATGTCAAACCAAAAAATCATAGCCATGAAGAAATACAAAGTGGATCTATGAGTCAACACATCAAAAGAACAAGAACTTGTAAACACTATCCACTAAGTTCTCCATGACACCAATGCAAAATATGGTAGTGGTATTGTATAATAAGCTCCTGTGGTGCGCTAAGAAAGAGATGCAACTAAATCAAAGTTCTTCAATCCAAATATGTTGTGATGTGTTGAAATTCCAAGGCTAGTATCGTAGAATACAATTTTCTGCCAGATAATTACTTCTTAATGATTTTCAACCAATAGCTTATGCCACTGCTATCATTGAATAATTAGACTTAAGAAAATCTCCGCTGTAACTACAACATAAACAGTAAATACCACAAAAAGACAATTATACACAAAAGAGACAAAATTTTCACCTTGGGAGAAAACCCAACAACTTTTCTTAGGTGAAATTATCCTTTACCAAGATTTAGAAATCAACAATTTGCCTAGAAATCTATGCCGATAAACAAAGTCAAATATCAGTCAAACTTGGTCAAAATATCGATTGGTCGGTGTTGGTCAAACAAGCCACAAAACATAAATTCAATGCTAGTAAACTTGGGCCAGTCAAATTGGCTTGCGGTCAAATTTTGGCCTTGTGGTCAATTGATGTCAACTCTATGGTCAACTATGGTCAACCTTGTGGCTTGCGGACAATAGTCCGCATGTGCAACCCTCTTATGCTCAACTTTTGGTCAAAACAACTCATTCAACTTTGGTCAAAGATCGGTTAAAGCTCCTGCACACGTGTGGCCAAGAGAGAGATATAAATGAGGAAAAGATGATCTCCAAACTGATTTCTCCTTTTCTCAGACTTGCTCTTCGTTGGTTTCCAAATGAGGCGTCTTAACATCTTATTTATACATGTTAGGAAACCAGCTCACATAAACATAGAAAAGAGAGATCAACGCCTTCAAAATAAGCCTCTTCGAGGGGGCAACCTCCTTTACATTACAAAAATGAATAATTCTTGGATGATGCAAATGACAAGACTTCCTTTCTCTATATAGGAGTCTAAGCGGTTATAATATAATCAGAGCCGACATAACAATAATAATGTAAGGGCACAATAATAATAATAGTGGGCTTCTATGAGGCACAATAATAACAATATGGAGACTACATGAGCACAACAATATAATAAGGGGGTTGCACTAATAACAATAAGGGGTTACACTAATAATACTAAGGGGTTACACTAGTATTATAGGGACTTAACATGCCCCTCTCCTTCAAAAAGTGTTGTCTTCAACACTTGAATAGTTCTTGATGCTTCCGTATAAAATTCTTGTCCTCCCATGTGGAATCTTTAGTGGATAAGTTCTTCCACTTGATGAGATACTCTGAAATTGATCATTTTTGTAGCTGTCTGGTTCTTGTTTCTGTGATTGCTCCAGGTTCCAATCTGATTTTTCCTTCCTCGTCAAGTTCTGACAATATTGTTTGAATTGGGATCTTCTCATTAGGTAAAGGTGCCATTTCTTAAGTGCATGTAGTCTTGCCAACATTTTCTTCTCATAAATAGCTTTGTGTAAATATTTTCCTTTGATTTGGATTACTTTCGAAAGCAGTGGGTCTTTCTTCTTGCATTAAAACATTACCAATTCCATTTCCTGATGCATCATATTCCACAATAAAGGTTTTTGTGAAATATGGCATAGCTAAGACCGGTGCTTGGCACATTGCCTCTTTAAGATGTTTAAAGGCCTTCGTTGCTTCTAGAGTCCATGAAAATGCATCTTTCTTCAATAATGTTGTTTTCAGAATGTATTTAGTCTTCATTCTTATTTGATAATATCTTGAATGAAGATCCAATTTGGTGAAGTAAATTAATCCATGCAATTCATTCAATAATTCATCAATGACAAGAATGGGAAATTTATCATTAATAGTGTGTTTGTTGAGCTCTCTATAATCTAGACACATGCACCATGACCCATCTTTCTTGTGCACCATTACTACTAGAGCAGAGAAATAACTTTGACTAGGTTGAATTATACCAGCCTCTAGCATTTCTGCAACCATATGTTCAATTTCACTCTTTTGGGCATAGGGATATCTGTAAGGCTTGATGTTTGGAGGAACACTTCTTGGAATCAAATGAATAGAATGATCATGATCGCGAATAGGTGGGAGGCCTTTGGGAGTCTCAAATACCTTAGAATGATTGTCCAAGACTTTTTGGAGATCTGGAGAAATAGATGATTTTGACGTGGGAACCTCTAGCGAACATAATTGTGAAATTACACCTCGTTTTTATTTTTTTTAGAAGCTTTGTCATTCTGTTAGAGCTGATTATCTTTCTCAGTTTCCCTGTGATACCCCTTAATTCAACTTTGTTTCCTTCCAAAGAAAATTTCATGAAAAGTTCTTGAAAATTAAAAACTTATGTACCCAAGGATTGTAGCCAATGGACTCCTAATAAAACATCAACACTATCCATTGGAATGGAAAGAATTGGGCTACTCAATACATATTCTCCCATGGATAGCTTGATATTATGGCACTTTCTAGAGCAATTTATGGTTCCTCCACTTACAACCATCACTTGACTCTCTCGTGTTGGATATAAGAAGCAATTCAATTCCTTGTCTATCTTACAATGAATAAAATTATGAGTATTGCCCGAATCAATCAGCACTATTACCTTTTTCTTCTTGATATTTCATTCTATCTTGATAGTTTGAGGAGTGATAATTCTGGCCATTGCATTACAAGATATGGTCTGATTCATTTCTTCTTTCTCGATGTGATCTTTCACTTCTTGTACCTTTTTGTTCTTGATATGTTTTTCTATTTTGAGAGTTTGAGGAGTGGTAATTCTTGCCAATGCTTTACAAGATATGGTCAGATTCATTTTTTCTTTCTCTAGAGTTGGTTCCTGGTGTATATCCTCTTCTTTTTATGTTTCTTGATCCTTTTTTTCCTCCTCTTCACAATCTATGTAAAATAATTTCTTCTCTACACACTTATGACCTTTAGTGTATTTGCTATCACAAATGTAACAAAGCCCTTTTTCTTTTTTTTCTTCCAATTGTTGTGGTGTAAACTTTATAGGTTGTGGAAGGCTAGGAGCAGAAACACTTCCATATTTCTAGTTGTGAGTGGTGGGATTCCTTGTTTCCATAATTCCGCTTTCAATTTTTCTTGCCAACCTGAATGCCTTCTCCAATGAATCAGGTTCCCAAAGACGAACCTCCTGTTGAATGTTATCATTTAAAGTCCCTATGAAAACATCAATCCTTTGTTTCTTTGGAATATCGCTTACCTTCGTATTCAACTTTTGAAAGTCCTCATTGTGCTCTACCATTGAACCCTTTTGTTTGAGATTTATCAATTGGCTAAAGAAGGTGTTTCTCTTTGTATTCTCATAATGTGCTATCATTTCCTCCATGAAAATTGATCACGTGATAAGGGGTTTACGAGAACAAAGCCTTTCATACCATAAAAATTGGTTTGGTTCTAAATATAAAGATGCAATACATACCTTTTGTAATAGTTGCACCTCATGTATATTAAAATATTGCTCCATCTTTAGTATCCAATTTACCGGATCCTAGACATCAAACTTCCTCATATCGTTTTTTTTTTCTTTTTTTTAGGAGCTCGACCTTGAAATGACTGTAAATCTGTAATTTCGGATCTTTAAGTTCTGAAATTGTGGTCTGTGATAGCCCTATGAATCCTCTTTCTAACCCCGCAAGTTTGATCGCAATTGGATTCCCGAAGAAAGAGTTATGTCCAATCTCCCGTGATGACCTAATTATAGACTAAGTTTAGTAGAGAGAACTTCTACGATGTGCCACGTGTCCTGTTTCGACCTTAGGTTCTGAAAATGATACCCAACAAACTACAGTCTGTCTGCTTTCTATCACTTTTTATGAAATTTGAATCAGATGCTCAGAGAGAGAGTTATGACGATTTTCCTAAGGTCACATGTTTGGGGTGTAATTCGGAAGCTTGCAAAACCCTACCTTCCTCAGATTATATTTCTGCAAATATAGCGTAACAAGATCAGAAATTCGGACCCGAGGTTCAGTGAGATTTTGGGTCACATGTGTTTTTTTAGCTTCTGGAACGTCGTAGAAAAAAAGTTATAGTGAAAATGCCATGATGACCTGTTTGGAGCAGTGAAACCCTATAATCCAAAGTTTTCATACCAAATGTTAGGAAACTAGCACACAAAAACATAGAAAAGAGAGATCAACGCCTTCAAAATAAGCCTCTTTGAAGGGGCAACCTTCTTTACATTACAAAAATGAATAATTCTTGGATGATACAAATGACAAGACCTTCTTTCTATATATAGGAGTTTAAGGGGTCATAATATAATCAGAGCTGACATAACAATAATAATGTAAGGGCACAATAATAACAATAGCGGGCTTCTATGGGGCACAATAATAACAATATAGAAACTACATGGGCACACCAATATAATAAAGGGGTTGCACTAATAACAATAAGGGATTACACTAATAATAATAAGGGTTTACACTAGTATTATGGGGACCTAAGAATACATGTCTAGGGGGTGTGACAACCCAAGGGACATGTCCCTTCATTGGTTGGCTAACTTGACTTCTCCTTGGTCGACTTGATTTTTCTAAAATAATAATTTTCATAATTAATCTAGGGCTAACTTGAAGACCCTTAACCATGTGGGAGTACCACCTTGATGCTACACAAAAGTCAACACTTCCCCTTAGTGAAGGGGGCATTCTCCTTAGTTGGAAACATATTTCTTCTTAGCTGAATTTTCTCTTCCACTAAAAAAGTTCATGACCTTACTTTGTTGATGTGGTGTCTCCTCACATGCACATCTATAGATATAGATCACTCACATGCATGTCTCTAGATATAGATCATTTCATCTTCTAGCCAAATTTGGAATTGTTCCAAGAACTACTTCAAGCCTAGTTCCAGAGTTGGTGGTTAGCCTTAAACCACCATCATTAGAATACTTTAGCGTCTGCTACGTCATTTGGATTATGGTCTTCCTTAACCACTATTTCAGAGAGCACATCCAACCATTGGCTGTCATCCATCTTGTATTTTAGCTCTCTTCTTGGACTTATATACACCCCATTAGACTAAGATGGGGAATGCTAGAAACATAATCCTTGGGAGTTACTTAAACTTGGCTCATTTACTTGAATGGAAGGCAAAAGGCCTCAAGTGAAGGCTAACAATTGTAGAAGTCTATGAGACCTATTGAAATATGAAAACCAAAAGGGTAAAAAAAATTGTGTATTACTATGTATATCTCATGAGTAATATGTATCACATGATTTATCTATCTTGATCTACTATTTGGTGTGAATGTTCAACAAAATTGACACTCCATATCCTTAATCAGGCTTTGAGAGACCATGTTTGAGAAAAATGTGATGCCCCACAACCCTAATGAAGTATTAGAGGATTGGGTGTGTGACACCTATTGAGCTATGGAAAAGGTATGAATTTGCCATTTATTTCATCATCCTTTCCTTTAATTATATCCCCTTTATATTCTAAAGATATTCATATATCAAGGGATTATAATAAAAACCAGGGAACTATTTATTATTACAATTTAGCTAATGATTGTCTTTTTTCATGCAGGAAAAAAATGAAATGGGAAAACTACCGTTCCCTACCCGAGAGAAGGAAAAAGACAAAGTAGAGTAACTGTTGTTCCCTCACCAGGAAGCAGCGTACAGGTAGCAAGCCAAGGATGGAGCACACAGTTATGGATAAGAACAGAGAAGATCACAACATCAGCACAAAAGGCAAAGAGCTAATTGAAGATGGAAGATTGAGTGGATCTCTCAGGATTTCTTGATCCTGAGGGATCGTTGTTACTATTTTATCCGCTGTTACTATTTTATCTGCTTGGCCATTATAAAAGGGACAACGATTGTAAAGAAAAAGGGAGAGATTATTTAGAAATTACTTTTGTATTTTCACTTTGATCATCGACTCTCGTTGTTGACACCGAGTACGAATTGGCTGTAACCATTTTGCATATGATTAATATATAATACAATTGTTGTTCCTTCTTTCATACTAAAGTAATCTGGTAGTGTTCACTAGCGGCTAAGGGCCTGACCCTGGTGGATTCACTTGTTGTTCTTCTATCATTCCTTTACGATTTCTATCGTGTGATGGTCTGGTTTTATTTCTATCTATTGTAGTCGCATCACTTTACTGTTTCTTATTTCCATACTTAATGAATTACTTTGTTTTATATGTTGTAATTGAATTGCGTTGCTGTTCATTTCCCTCATAACAAGATCATTTCTTTATGCAAGTATATTGTTATGTTGTTCATTTTAATTACAAAGCTTCACTGTTCATTTCAGTAACTTAACTTTGCTGTTCATTGCAGTTACATAAGTATTGTTGTTCATTTGTATTGTATAGTGTTGCTGTTCATTTACTTTCTGCAATCATTTAGGTTCTTACAGTTAGCATAATTATCTCATTTCAATCAGTTGCAGTAGCATTATTGATTTAATTCATTGAAATTTCCCATTGGATATTTAGTGTGGTGTGTGTGAGATCAACAACTGTAAAGAACATTGGTTATCACTGTTAAAGCTCTCAGATTGAGGATCTTATTTATGCTTGATTTGGTTTACATCAGTTAAAAATGAATGAGTTATTGCTACTATATCCTTGACTGATAATCGTTGTTATTTTGTCGAATAAATGATTTAGTTTCAGAGCATTGAGTTTCATTTAATTGCAAGTGAGTTTTATTTAAAGCATATGTTTATTTTTGTATTTGAAAGCACTGTACTGCAATTTAGAAACATTACTCTTGAGTAAATAGCCGCCACAAACTGTGTACACTCTTGAAATAGAAAATCTTGCCCAGATTGATAACTAATGTGAAGATAATTAGGAGTTAAAAAGACATATTTTATAGCTCAACAATTTGGTGCCGTTGTCAGGTAGAGTGTAGCCATTTCTAAAGAGTAGTGTGCATCTAATGGGTACCTGTTAGGAAAGAGTTGGGTATTAAAAATGGAAGGTAAGAACCTATGTACGAAGCATGTAAAAGTCCTGCTCCACCACCCACTTTCTAGCAGAATTGTTTAAGAACTTAGGGTAGAAATAAATATTTGAGTTGTGTGTATGACTAAGAAGAAAAAACTTGAAAATAATCCAAAACCACTACCCAAACTCGACAAAGCTAAGGGATCGGTGACCCTTGGTTGATCAACCTTCATAGAGGATATCATTAAGAAAGCTGAATCTCAGCCATCAGTAGGCCCTAGAAAAGTTGCTTCTAGACAACCTACTGGCTCCCTTCAGGCCAAAGACTCATCATCTGTAACCTTTGTTGAGGTGCACAACAAAACAGAAGAAACTGAGCAAGATTTTCAAGAAATTTAGGATTCTCGCCCAATTTCTTTACAAGAAGGGAATTCTAGTAATGTCTGTGAATGAGGCGGAGAAACAGGGGAAACAGAAGAGCCAAGATCCCCTCTGGAAATAATTCAAACGCTCAACAACCCGGATAAGGGGAGTTCTGTTAAGTTCATCCAAAACGAAGCAGGAGAACCTAAGGAGCCAAGATCCCCCTAGGTAGTAGTTCAACAAGGAACACTCATTATCCCAGACCAGGGAAGTGTTGTTAAGCTCATTCCTATTCCTTCTAGTCATCTTAGGAATAACTCTCTGGAAATTCTAGAAGGATATTGGCACATATTTGATCAAATGGCCCAGAACCAACAAACACCTCAAACCTCTACATTGCAGTATCCCATCGTGGACACAACAGTTAACGCACCTATGAAAGCCATCCCTCTCCAGAATATCCCTACATTCCATGGCCTAACATCAGAGGATCCAGATGCATTTCTGTTTGAGTTTGATGTATTATGCCGGGGGTATGACTATACCACCGATTTCCAAAAACTAAAATTATTTCCCTCCACATTAAAAGGAGCAGTTTTACAATGGTTTATGGGGTTAGGTGGGGGCATTATAAATGACTGAGATTAGATGAAAACTGTTTTTCTAAAGCAATATCAGGACTATTGCGGATCCAAAGAATTAAAGGATGAGATATTTCAAATGACAACAAGACCTAGTGAAACACTGGAAGAATATGTAGAATGCTTTCAATACAATCTCCAAAGATCTCCTTATGCATCTTTACCCTTGCGTGACAACATGTTAAAAACTACACTAATTAAAGGGATGAAAGAACAATGGATTGAAACATTAAACATTATGGGTAAAGGTGACATATATCAGGAAAATTTTGCTATCATTGATTTGTGTATTAGGAGTTCAAGAGGCAGCACAAGATTAAAGCCAATGGAACGTGACATGATCAAAAGGGATAACAAAATCTCCGGTGGAGGTATAACCCGCATAGAAATCAATAATCTACTGGAAGATTTCAAAACTGATATTCTAGGGACTCTGGCAATGCAGTTGGACATTATGCAAGCTAAACAAAAGCAAGTAGAAGCAGAACAAAACTTGGCGATACTCTGCCCTAGATGCAGAAAGAAACATAGCCACAAAGAGTGCCTACTGGATATGGTCAAAATCTGCGCCATTTGTACGAAAGATCACGCCACAGAAAGCTGCCCATCACTCCCAGGGCTGAAAGCAGTCTACAAAGAAGCAAAAGAAGAAACAGAACTGGTTTACCTACTAAATCAGTATCCCTAGTGGCAGTCACGACAAACAAGTATGCCCATTGATCCATCCTCTTCTTTTCAGCCTCCTCAGTATAATACTCAGTAGTATAATGGAATGTGGCAGAATCAATCACCTTTCTCTAGTAAGTCATAACAACCATTCCCCATATCACCATGGCCAAATCAAACAAATCAAACCAATTGGCCGAACTTTCCTTACTATCCACCATTTTGGAAAAATAATGCATATTCAACACAATGGTCACCCTCCACCTCGCAGAGTCAAAACTGGCAGTCGAATTGGCAAATACCTATAAATCAATTAGCTGGAACGATCCCTCTCCCTCAACCCGCACTGCCAGCATCTTATACATTGCAACAAAACCCCCAGACCAACTTAACGCTGCAGCTCCCAGCCCAACCCAATCCGAACCCCAACAATAGACCGGTTCAATCTGTGCAAATAATTGAAGGACCAGAACCCGAAACTGAGTTAAGGGAGTGCAATGACCTTCAATTAAGATTTGGGCGTATAATAGAATCAGAGGGAGATAAAAATGTTCAAACTGAAAATCTGTTACCTATATAACGAACACTACAAGAAGAGAATCTGCTTAGACAGAAATCTCATGAACAAGCAACCACCTCTTCTCCACCAGTCCCAGAACAACTGATCATACCTCGCCCAATAGAACATCCTGATTTTGATCTTCTAGGAGAACTAAAAAATTTGTGTACAAAAATTCCACTCCTCCAGGCTATTCAAGACATCTCGATTTACACAAAAACTATCAAAGAATTATGTATGAAAAAGCCAAAGAGGAAAATAACAACAAATCCAACTGTCCATTTAGTCGGTACCTTATTTGACTTACTATCAGGAAGGGAAGCACCTATAAAATATGAGGACCCAGGAAATCCTATAGTCATTGTGCAAATCAATGGATGCTCCTTCCCCAACGCCTTAGTTGATTTAGGAGCTGCAATCAATATTCTTACAACCACCACTTGTCAAAAACTTGGCATTACATCATTAGACCAAACCACAACCTTATTGGAGTTGGCTGACCGATCGGTAGTCAGACCAGAAGGCACATTACATGATGTAATGGTGTCTGTAGACTCCTGGGAATACCCTGCAGACTTTTTGGTTATCAATCCTAGAAACCGACTGGATGGACACCCCTTAATTCTAGGTAGACCTTGGCTAGCAACTATTGACACTTACATTGACTGTCGACAAGGCAACATGACTATAGCAAGAGGAAGCAATGTAAAGAATTTAGCCTTATATTCTCCAGCCCAACCAAGTTTATCAATAATCAAAACAAAAAAGAAACTTGTATCATACCTAACTGAAAACATTAGATCACCACTAACCATAGAAGATGCCCTAGAATTTAAAGACCAAACAAAGGACAACATCATTAACAGCTTCATTAACCAACTAGAAACTAGATCCCATCTAAAATGTCACATGATCGAAGCAACGTTCGATAATGAAGTAGAAGAAGATCCCCTAAAAGATACTCATGATCAATCAATACCAACCACCTCTGTTTATAACAGCAAAACCATAGAAATTGAGCCAGGAAAAACTTTGAACATTAACAAAAACCTGTCTGCTGAACAAGAAGAAAAGCTGGTTCAACTCCTGAGAAAATATAAAAAATCCTTTGCATGGGATTACTCGGACATGAAAGGAATTGATCCCCAGTTGTGTACACACCACATCTATACAAAAAATGATGCTAGACCTGTTCGCCAACTCCAACGGAGATTAAATCCTCATCTTAAGGATATTGTGAAAGATGAATTGCAAAAACTTTTAGATGTAAACTTTATCTACCCAATATTTGATAGTAAGTGGATCTCTCCATTAGTAGTGGTGCCAAAAAAGAATGGAAAGTGGCAGATATGTGTTGACTATAGAGAACTGAATAAAGCAACCAGAAAAACCACTTCCCCCTTCCATTCATTGATCAGGTCTTGGACACTTTAGTAGGAAATAAATTTTTTTCTTTCTTAGATGGCTTCAGTGGATACAATCGGATCCAGATTTCCCCTCAAGTTCAGGATAAAACTACCTTTACCTGTCCTTGGGGACCATTTGCTTATAGGGTCTTACCTTTTGGGCTATGCAATGCATCTGCCACATTTCAGAGGGCTGTACTAAGAATTTTTTCAGATTTTATAAATGAAGGGCTCAAAGTATATATGGATGACTTCACACCTTATGGGGATGACTTTGAGCCAACATTACAAACATTAGAAAAAGTGTTGCAAAGATGCATTTCCACCAGGCTCTGTTTGAGCCATGAAAAGTGTCATCTGATGATGACTGAGGGACTCATATTAGGTCATTATATGTCAGCAGCTGGAATATAGGTAGATCCAACTAAAATTCAGATAATTTTGTTAATACCTACCCCTACCACACAAACAGAGGTATGCAGTTTTTTGGGATTTTCTGGTTATTATAGAAAATTTATAAAGCATTTTTCCTAGATTGTTGCACCTTTATATGCACTAATAGGAAATATTGATTTCATTTGGACAGATAAGTGTGACCATGCTTTTGAGGATCTAAAAAAGCTTGTATCAACAACTCCAGTGCTAAGGGGCTCAAACTGGGATTTGCCATTCCAGATTTCATCTGATGCTTCAGACTCAGCAATCAGAGTAGTTCTTGGACATGAAGAAGATAAAAAGCCATATGCAATATATTATATCAGCAAAAAATCTATCTCCTGAATTAAACTATACTGTGACTGAAAAAGAATTTTTAGCTATAATATATGCTGTAAATAAATTTAGACATTATATAACTGGATATCCTGTAGTTCTATACAGATCACTCCGCCATTAAGTATTTAGCAAATAAACCTGTTACAAATGGAAGAGTGACAAGATGGTTGATTCTCTTGTAGGAATTTGACATCACAATTAAGGATCGACCTGGAAAAGAAAACCCTATAGCTTATTTTCTCTCACGAATGCCAAAGCTAGTGGACATAGCAGCAGTTGAGGATCAATTTCCTGATGAAAATTTATTTGCTGTTACTGTCAGAACATCATGGTATGCAGACGTTGCAAATTACTTGGTAGTAGGAAAATTACCCAAGCACCTAATGCCTAATGAAAAAAACAAATAGTGCAACGCAATACCCGATTCTCTTGGATCGGGGGCTACTTATTCCATAGGGGGGCAGATATGCACATTAGAAGATGCGTCTGGGAAGATGAAGAATTTAACATTCTAAAAGCATGCCACGACGGGCCATGTGGTGGACATTTTCCAAATTGTAGAACCGGTCACAAAGTCTTATAAATAAACTATTACTGGCCCACTATCTTTAAAGATGCTAAAAAGTTTGTTCAAGCCTGTGATCGCTACCAGAGGGCGGGACACCCTGGACAATCTGATGAGATGCCTCTGAACCCGCAATTAGTAATTGAGCCTTTTGAGAAGTGGGCACTAGATTTTATTGGTCCTATTAACCCATCATCCAATAAAAAAAAATATATACTGGTTGCAACAGAATATGTTACTAAATGGGTTGATGCAAAGGTGCTGCCAAGAGCTACAGAGGATTCAATAATACATTTTATTTTCCAACTATTTGTGTGATATGGCCTGCCGAGAGACATAATTACAGATGGAGGACCACAATTCGTAGGTAACAAGATTGCCGCAACATTGAGAAATTACTATATTCTACACAAAATTACAACTCCATACCACCTGTTAGTGTCAGTATTTGCAACCTTCCTTCAGTGATCAAAAATGCTTTTACAAAGTGATTTTAAGGTGTCAAGGTAAAATTTTGTCATTTCAATAAGTCTTCAAGCAAAATTTGGTCACTAGGCATTAGGTCTAGGGTTTGTTTTCACTCTTTTCAAAATTGTCCAAATGTCGGTCCATGTCACCATT
>APFE031020477.1:62900-75997 GCA_000404065.3 Pinus taeda
CATGGTTTTAGAGAAATGTCAACAATACAATCGCCTCGGGAGAATTGATGCACCTCTGAAGTGACCTTGGGAAAATCAAGTTTTCTCCTAGCTTGGTTGGCCAAATAACTTTCTTGATGAGTCAAAGGATAAAGAAAAAAAAAATATCTTTCCAATGAGCTATCATGAACTCAATTTGGAGTTGAGGAAGGCATTCAAAAGTTGACTGCAACAGCACTCTGCCTTGAGGCAGCCTCATTTGGCACATTTTGACCAGTCTTGGGAGATTTCATTTTTGACAAGGAAAATGAACTCAAAATTGAAAACTTCCAGTTGGGTTGGAAAGTAGACTCAAATAACTTTCCAACGAGCTATCCTACACCTGATTTAAACACCGTGAAGGCCTCCAAAAGTCTCCTGCAAAAAGGCGCTATGCACAGGCTCCATGCGCCGCGCGCCTCAAGCCGAGTGCGCCGCGCTTTCCCTGTGCGCCGCGCGCCTCGCACGACGCATAGGATTGGGAGGTCCAAATGACAAATGGCTTTCGGTTTTGGATTTGTCATGAGAAATCATGAATTTTGGTACTTGGACAAGAAATTTGGGCAAGTTTTGGGTCCCCAAAAGGTCAAAAAACATGCAAAAAATGACCTCACTGCCCCTTTTTGGACACACAGGAAGCAGTCTTGGGAGAATGCACTTTTGGAGGGGCAAATGGACACCAAATTGGAAAATTCCACTTGGGTTGGAAAGAAGACAGGTAGTTATTTCAAACAAGCCAACCTAAGCTCAAGTTGGATTCCTGCAAGTGCCCCAAAAGTAGGCTGAAAGGCGCGCGACACATAGAGCTCAGGCGCGCGACACATAGAGATTTTTGGTTAAATTTTCACCTTCCAGCTCAGAATTTCGGCCAGTTATGACCAGTTTCACCTCTTGATGTGATTTTTGACCCAACTTGATGTAATTTGATGTACATGATGTAACTTTGGCACTTATTTACCTATTCTAGATGATTCATTCACAAAATAGCAAAAATTTAATGTAATGAATCAGTTTCCCTTCTTTTAGAGGAAGGTTGTTTGGATGCCTAGTTTTTAGCTCTATGTTTGGAATTAGTTCAAACTGCTCCTAGAAGGAGGAATTTGACCCCTAAAGGCATGGAAAGGGGTTAGGATGGTCTATATGATGTAATTTCTCAATCATTTTCAGGGGTTGGAGAGGTTGGACACTTGGGATTTTCTTTGGCATACTAGTGTACATATTTTCTCTGCATTTTTGGCTAAGGAAAGACCAGGGTTTTGCAGCACTGTTTGGGATCCATGTGGCTTTATGTTCTGATGGTGTTCTTCTTTCAGTAATTTTAAGTTGTTATGTGTATCATTTTCCTTCTTTCATCTTCTGCATTTGAACAAATGAAGTGTTAAGGTAGAATCCATCGATGGCTATGCTCTGCCTTTAAGTTTGTTTAAATTTCCATGTTTTCTTCAGTTTAAGGAGAATCCTTGAGACTTCCTTGCTCTCCTTATCTCCTCACCAATATGATCTACCCATCTCACTTGCTTTAAAGCATCAAGACGATCGCCTTCCTTGCCCCAATCGGACCTCTGCAAAAACTGTCTCATCCCCGCACCCAAAATTGCCTTTCCCTTAGATTCAACAAAACTTAAAAAAATAAATTTCAAACTCCTTATACTTCATACCTAGCCTAAAATTAATTACCAATATAGTCATCTTGAGCCTCATTGATCACCTTTTGCCAAGATTGACCCGGAGAGAGCCCTCTCCTGTCCTTGGAGGGCTAGCTACGAGGCTGAGCGTGGTTTGATGTAGCCTTGAGTTTTACCTTATTTCAGCCTAAGGTAGATTTGAGCGCTAACACCACCCACGGACAAATGGCCAAGTAGTAAGTACTAATAAGGTAATTGAAGCAATACTTACAAAAACAGTGGCATCACATAGACATGACTGGGCTTCAAGATTGCTAGAAGCCTTGTGGGTATACCACACAACATGGAGAAACACCACGAGATATTCACCATATCAATTAGTATTTGGTAAGGAACCCATCTTCCCAATTGAATTCGAGATTCAAACATTAAAAACAGTGCAGGAGGTGGGTTTGAATTTAAATGAAGCTCAGACCAATACATTACAACAAATCAATGAATTAGATGAAATTAGGCTCTCAACTCTTCAACACACTTGCATTAATCCAACAGCAGAGGGTGAAATGGCATGATTCCCTTATTAAAAAGATCTTCCATGAAGGAGACTGGGCACTCCTATACGATTCAAGGTTCCAGGGTTTCCTTGGAAAACTCCAGACTAGATGGCTAGGACCTTATGAGATACAAATAGTGCATGACAATAGCACCATTACATTGACAACAATTGATGGATCTGGATATTCTTTCAAAGTGAATGGTCATTGAGTGTGACTTTATCATAAACCGCTTACCAAAGAGTCTTTTTACCAACAGTTACGGGAAGATTCCACCATGCAAATTCTCGTTGAGGAGGTTAATCCATCCTCAGCATCAACCCAGTAAACAACTCATTTGTTTTTGAATTTTGTATATAAACTTTTCTTCTTTTTTAATTTGCTTGTATAAACCATTTTTTTTACAGATTTTAGTGCTGTTCCATTTAAGGAACAATTGTTGTTCCTCTTAAGGAATAGTAGCCGTTCCATTTAAGGAACAACACTTTTCTCTTTATTTAATTTTCGTGCTGTTCCTCTTAAGGAATAGCTGCTTTTCCTTAAGAGGAACAACAACCGTTTCATTTAAGGAACAACAGTTTCCGCGTGTGGTCATTTTTGCTGTTCCATTTAAGGAACAACTATTATCCCTCTTAAGGAACAACAACCGTTCCATTTAAGGAATAACAACCTCCCCGTTTATATTTTTGTTGTTCCTCTTTAGGAATAGTAGTTTTACGTGTTTATATTTTTACTGTTTTTCTTAAGGAACAACAACCGTTCCATTTAAGGAACAAAAATTTTGCGTTTTTGAATGTTTGCTGTTCCTCTTAAGGAACAACAACCATTCCATTTAAGGAACAATAGTTCTGCATTTTTGTATGTTGCTGTTCCTCTTAAAGAACAACAACCATTCCATTTAAGGAACAACAATCCCATTTACATTTGTTTGCACTGTTCCATTTAAGGAACAATTGCTGTTCCCTTTAAAAGGAACAACAACCGTTCCATCTAAGGAACAACAGTTTGGTATGTGTATGCTTTACGATGTTCCATTTAAGGAACAATTGTTGTTCCTCCTAAGGAACAACTGCCATTCCTTCTAAGGAATAGCAATTTCGTCATTTTTTTTTTCTTGTTGCTGTTCCTTTTAAGGAACAACAGTTTCGCTTCAGTTTGTTTTTATGTTATTCCACCGAAGGATTAGCATTTTCACTTGCATCTGTTTTACTTACTGTTTCTCTTAAGGAACAACTGCTGTTCCTCTTAAGGAACAACAGTTTCGTGTGCAATTTTTTATCTTTCTGCCGTTCCTCTTAAGGAACACAAGTTTTGCGTGCAATTCTCTTTTTGCTGTTCCTCTTAAGGAACAACAACTGTCCCATTTAAGAAATAACCCCTTTTTTTTTAGAGCATTTTTTTGTGAATAATGTTTCACTCTTCATGATCCTTGGAAAGTAAGAATACAAATATATGCAAGGATACAAAATTAGAGGTTGTTGGAATAAGAAAATCAAAGAAAAATTATCACCTTCAATGAGATTGCTTTGTAGAAGAACACAACTATCTATATTACTTTGCCGTCCTTATCTTCACTAGAATTCAAATTGATTGATTACTTGTATCATGTTGGTTCTTCCCTAATTCTCTTTGATTATTAATTAGTAAACAAGAATAAGAGCATATTTTCTTCTATTGATATGTTCAGACTTCTTCCACCATCCCTACTCTTAAGGAGTGTTGAGTCATCCTCTATATATAAATAGGAAGTGTTATATAAAAGAAAAGAATAAAGAAGGAAAAGATATATATATATATATATATATAATATATATATATATATATATATATTAACAATTCTATGATTTGTCAGATGGAGGATAGAGGGTCTCATCATGAGTCAACCTACCATGATCATAAGGAAGCAGTGGAGTGGCATTCCCATTATGGGCACCACACCAGGGATATGATCCAATGGACACATCAGAAAAATAAAAGTCCTTGGAACATGAGGCCTCATCACGAGCTGACCTACCCACCTTTCACTCCTTCCTAGTGAATGGCATTATGATTCATCTGGTTACCAAGCCAACACAATGGCCTCCATTCTGACATCACAAGGCACTTTCCTAGGCATACATAAAGGATTATGGTTCCAAAGGGTGAAAAAGCAACTTTGTCAAGGTTACAAACACCTGTGGGCAACAGAGCTCTGCTGATGGTATTGGAGTCATATGTTTCAAATATCAATAGTAATTATAAACCCTTTTCTTATTTCTTTATCTTTATTTCAAAAGAGATTATGTTCCCAATTCCTTTTGAACCTTTAATGCATGAAATATCATTTAAAAAGTCAATCATAACGATTTAAATGGAATAATGACCGCATAGCATCTTACCTACAACTACTGTCCTTCTTCCTTTTTCGCATCACTCCATAGCATCTCCATATTTATTCATAATTTCCATTCTAATGCATCGATTTCAGCAACTCCATATTTTTGTGATGTTGTCATAAATATGTACACCTTACCATTTTTTCACCATGGTACAATTGTCGTCAGTACGTCGTTCCTCCATTTAACCAATCGAAGGCGACCTATCATTTTTCAGGGGGGCACGGGTGACTTCCAAAGCACTTTTGCATATGTGTCAGTCTTTTATTTGGTTGTACCAGGCTACATGATATCCCATAATAACAAGTTTTAACGATATCTATGTTAAAAAAAGAAGGTATTATCCGATATTTATAGTTTGCTGTTCCATTGTTGGCTCTGTGCATTTCTATATAAAAATAACAGTGTGCAGAATTCAGACAAAATGGGAGGAAGATTAGTATGCAGCGAGCCATAGACACTAGCAGTTTCCGATGCCACATGAGAAATTCTAGTAAGGTCTGGATGGGTTGCATATTTTGCACAACTACAACAATCCAATGAAACCGTGTCTATCAAATTTTTACAGAATTTGCAGGATGATCATTCTATAGTAAGAGGAAGATGAATAATAATGATAGATACAGTAATAGCTGAGGTATCTGGACTATTAGCAGTCGGACCCGTATAGACACATAAAAAATTGAGGCTTCAAGACGCCATGGCCGTATTTTGGGATGAGGGACAGAACTTGATTGTCAAAGGTAAAGGAGTCCACCCTTCATCTCTGGGAGAACCATGGAAAGAGCTAGCTAGAGTAGTTCAGAGCTACATTACATGCAATGAAAGAAAGGATGTGGTAAGACTACACCACCTTAAATTACTAGCAGTTTTAAAACAGAAATGTTCTCTAAACTTGCCTGCATATTTGAATTTTTTGGTGCATGACGCTGATCAAAGCATAAAGAAATACCAACATATAGATACGGTTGTAAGTTATCATTGTTTAATTCAGTTGACAGTAAGCTACAATATTGTCTAGTAACAAACCAGTTGGGAAGAATTAGTGTTTGCTATAGACGGGGGGATTAGCCTTACCTGCCCCAAAAAGAAAAAGGACCACCAGCACAACAAACATACCACAAAAATGTAGAAACTCTTCCAGATTTAGACCAAGCATGAGAACAACTGAAAACCTCTAGAATAGCAGCAGCCAACCCTTAGAATTATCTAGCCCTGAATATGAGCAACCTTTATAGCTGGAAGGAAGAGACAACCAAGAATTAGAACTTGAGGAGGAAACAGAGCATACTAGTGAAGAAGAGAGGGATGAAGAAAAAGTTCCCCTAACTCCCAGCAGAATTCCACCATAAGACCCATTATATGATGAGGAATTGGCCTAGATTTTGGCCAATATGTGTGAATATATTCAGCCCGAAAGTTCTCTCAACCACAATGTTGAAGCAACACAATCAGAAGAAAAATCTGCCCATAATTGGAGTATATCAAAAGAAATAGTTGGTGAAGTAGAAACAGGGGTAGAAACCACTCAGGAAAAGGCAGACCAAACTAGGGTTACCTCTCCAGAGGAACCTAGTCAGGTCGATGTAAACATAGAAGATGTGGGCCAAACGGAGGAAATGGAAACTAGTCAGGGCAAAGACACAACCCTTGGAGAACAAAACCAACTGAGAAACCAAGCTCAGTAAGAGTAGAAACGGTTAGTGAAATAGCTGTTCCTCCCAAGAAGAAGAAAAGTGAAATTAAGAGGTTGCAAAAAGAACATTAGAAGCTGCAGAGCTTAGTAAAAATACTTAGACAAAAGATAAGAATATTAAAAAGGAGAAAAATTGCAAGTAGAACCCCGAAAATGGTGAATGCAACATTCAAACTGAATTCCATGATACAAGGGCTACAGAGATTCAAACCGAGCCCATACTCATTCAAAATGATAAGGAACAACATGCAACCATTATAGAAGTGGCTGCCCAAATAGAGACTGCACATTTATGCAATACAACTATTCAAATGGAGGCAATACCCTCCAACAATGCGGACACCCAGACATATATCCAAGCCAAAGATGTTTTGATAGGCAACAATCCTGGTATAAAAAATCTTCAAGAGAAGCTAACATAGGCTCAGATGACCATAGAAAATCTTGAGGAAGAGACTATTCCCCAACAAAGGTACCAGGAATTACAAAGGCAATTGCGGAATATCAACACGCTGGAAAGTGAAGCCTTCGAGAAATGTCGAAGGGTAGAATAAAGAATTGAAAAGATAAAGAACAGACTGGAAACAATCATGTGTTAGATGGATACTCTCTGTTCCCTTTACATAGATGTTTTAGCATGCAGGTCCCCTGCCAATTATTAGAAAGGTATTTCTAGTTAAAAATTAAGGCTGTTAGGGTAGGGAAACCCATAGAATTAAAAACTGTTGAGGATTTCATAAACTGCTTTAAACACCATGGAGTGAAAGTCCAATTCTTACTCTGTGAGTTTTATTTACATAATTTTATATTGGAAGAAGAAATGGAGAAGAATCCTAGCCCTTTTATGGGTGATGTACAGTTTCAAGTGTTCATTTCATTTGCTGTTAACTAGTCGAAGTGGTCCAAAGCCATAACACTTTCTAGAGGCAAGAAAATGGGTTGGACCTTTGGTCAGGGGTGAACTGAAAAACCCATTACAACTACTAACCAAACATAAGAGTCTAATGCAAAAGGAAGGAGTAATCCAGACCTTGGGACCCATCCACAAAGGAATTATCTAGCAAGGGGTAGAGTATTTTCTCTATATCAAAGACAATTCCTTTGTAGCAGTTAAATTCAGATGGAAAACTTCCAATCGTAATGTATAGGATAGAGAACCATTTAAATATAAAAACTTTAAATTAGCTACATATCGCTTGGTTACTTATAGCAACCTCATCTTGAGGGAAGGGCCATATTGGCTAGACTATCAATTTCGTAGTCCTATTTTCTGGTATCCTGTAGAAGGGTATAAACCTATATATGAATTACCTAAAGGACAAACATGGCACATCTTTGAAATTTTGGTTAAAAATCATGGTTTTAGACCACCTCATGACATCCCTTCTCCAACCTATTCTTTGACTGCTTTGTACACAAACCACATGGTTTTCATGAGGGCATGAAAAAGGGTAAGCAGGGGAGTGTGTTGAGCTATGGAAAAGGTATGAATTTTCCATTTATTTCATCATCCTTTCCTTAAATTAAATCCCCTTTATATTCTAAAGATATTCATATATCAAGGGATTATAGTAAAAACTAGGGAACTATTTATTATTACAATTTAGCTAATGATTGCCTTTTCTCATGCAGGAAAAAGATGAAATGGGAAAACTACCATTCCCTACTCGAGAGAAGAAAAAGACAAAGTAGAGTAACTGCTGTTCCCTCACCAGGAAGCAATGTATAGGCAACAAGCCAAGGATGGAGTGACTAGTTATGGATAAGAGCAGAGAATATCAAAACATCAACGCAAAAGACAAAGAGCTAACTGAAGATGGAAGATTGAGTGGATCTCTCAGGATCTCTTGATCCTGAGGGATCGATGTTACTATTTTATCCGCCTGGCCATTATAAAAGTGACAACAATTATAAAGAACAAGGGAGAGATTATTCAGAAATTACTTTTGTATTTTTACTTTGATAATCGACTCTCGTTGTTGAAATAGAGTACGAACTAGTTGTAACCATTTTGCATATGATTAATAGATAACATTGTTGCTGTTCCTTCTTTCATACTATCCGGCGGTGTTCACTAGCGGCTAAGGGCCCGACCCTAGTGGACTCACTTGCTGTTCTTGTATCATTCCTTTACGATTTCTGCCGTGTGATTGTTTGGTTTCATTTATATCTATTGTAGTCGCATCACTATACTGTTTCCTATTTCCAGACTTAATGAATTGATCTGTTTTATATGCTGTAATTGAATTGTGTCATTGTTCATTTCCCTCATAACAAGATCACTGCTTTCTGCAAGTATATTGTTGTGCTGTTCATTTTAATTATAGAGCTTTGTTGTTCATTTCAGTAACTTAGCTTTGCTGTTCATTGCAGTTACATAAGTATTGTTGTTCATTTCTATTATATATTTTTGCTATTCATTTACTTTCTACAATCATTTAGGTTTTCCTTTTAGCATTCTTATAGTGAACATAATTATCTCATTTCGATAAGTTATAGTAACATTATTGATTTAATTCATTGACATTTCCCATTGGTTATTTAGTGTGGTGTGTGTGAGATTAACAACTGTAAAGAACATTGGCTATTACTGTCAAATCTCTCAGATTGAGGATCTTATTTATGCTTGATTTAGTTTACATAAGTTAAAAAGGAATGAGTTATTGCAACTGTATCCTTGACCGATAATTGCTGTTATTTTGTCGAATAAATGATTTAGTTTCAAAGCATTGAGTTTCCTTTAATCTCAAGTGAGTTTTATTTAAAGCATCCATTTACTTTTGTATTTGAAAGCATTGTACTACAATTTAGAAACATTAATCTTAAGTAAATAGCCACCACAAACTGTGTACACTCTTGAAATAGAAAATCTTGCCTGGATTGATAACTAATGTGGATATAATTAGGAGTTAAAAAGACACATTTTATACCTCAACAACACCTAAACATTATATCATACATTCTTGTGATGTGTTTGTGCATTTATCAGGCCCTTAGAACATGTAATATGTGATAATAATCATTTTACCTTTACATGGAGCATTGGGGACCAAGAACTATTTTTTTTTCTTTATATTAGCATATTAGTAATTGTGCCCCAAAATTACTAACACTCGAAAATGCTACAAAAACACAAATTTATAGGTCCGAGTACTGGGAAAAGTTATTGTCATATGTTAGCTAACATTATATCTCTTGATGACCCTAAAGCGCTAGAGTATCGAGATATCAAGAGACTTGTATATGTTTCTCTTTGCAAAACTCTTGGTGTGGCTTTAAGCCAGTGTGACAACCAACAATCAACACTAATTGTTTTTCAAACAACCTTACTAGGTTACTTGGGGAAAAATGCCAATTTTTTGGCTTTATATTGGGATATTGGAAAAATACCAAAAACCTATTAACACTAAAATTCCTAGCAAAATCAAGTTCTTTTGGACTTGAATGATGGAAAATACTTTTATGAATGATTAGCAACCTTTCTTTCAGTTGATGAGCTCAAGCATTAGGATATTGGGATATCATAGGTTTGATGATCATTCCTCTTCTTAATCTCATGGTAGGTGATATACCGAGGATTTAAGCCCTAGGTGCTTATATTGAAGCACCTATGCAACTAATCATTAAAACTAGTCACTTACTAGGATATCAAAATACCGATGAAACTATGAAGTGTGAAAATACAATGATATATTGAGGGATTAAGCCCTAGGTGTTGTAATGAAGCACCTCCATGACCAAGGGCTATGGATAGGAGCTATAATATATAAGGAAATTAGAGAATCATGAGACTTTCCACAAAGGCTGATATGTTGAGGGCCTTAAGCCCTAAGGAGCTATGAATAGGAGCTATAATATATCAAGATATTAGAGAATCATGAGATTGTTCACAAAGGTTGTTCATGTGCTATACATAAGCATCATATGACTAAGAGCTATGAAAAAAATCTTATCTAATCTTGGAATACTAGAGAAATACTAAAAATTTGCTTTAACAAAAGGTTTGGAATAGCGATATGTTGAGGAATAAATATCTAAGGTGCTACAATTAAGAACCTCAGTGATTAGGGGCCATGGTTGAGGGCTTACTGAACATTAAGATATTGGAGAAACTATAAACTTATGCACTATATGAAAATTTTGATATGTCAAGAGTTTCGTAGATGGACAATCAATTGATGAAAAAAATTTCTGTCAGTGTGTTACTGTTGATTGATGGATGTTGGTGTGGAACTTAGGGGTTTTGTAGGGTTTCATGTTATAATGAAATTTGAGTTTTTTCTAGTTATTCCAAACTTTGTTCCTTTCCCGTGCCTCAAGCTACAAACTGTACCTCATACTTCTTTGTTCTTGCTCCTCAAGCCTTAGACTTCCTCACACCTCTATTTGTGCAACTCTTCTTCTTGCACCTACACCTAACCACATATCACATTATTTCTTCCACTTGATCCACATTGCTCTAATGCAATCACCAATCTATTTTTTTAAAGCATTAATAGCCAAATGTGCTCCCTTAAACTTTGCTATGCCGACTTATAAACTTGATTGGGTCGAAATATAGAAAGCCTGCCCCTCATCACTCCACCCCCCAACAACTTTGAGTTTCCCCCTCTATTTGACATTAATGAAAAAATTATTCAAAACACTTCCCATTAGATATTTTCTTGGGGAAAGTTGAAAATATTAGACTTTATGAATATTTGGCTCATTTAAATAATTTATTGCTAAGAATTAATTCCATAATCCCTTTTAATAGCTTCCTTCCCTCTCATTGTCTTTATTAAGGCTCTATCTCTTTATCAATTGTTATTAAAATATGATTACAACTATTCCAGGCCTTTTACCCATTTACATTTACATGCACACACAAACACCATTACCATAACTAATTACAACTACAATATCTATAAGGGATTAAATACTAGGGGTATTACAAATTCATGGCAAGTAACTTTGATATTTTTGAATTATACGTTAATATTTATCATAATAATAGTAATGGTAATAATCTAATTTGAAGATCACAACCAAACTAGACATCCTATTGGTGTGTGAGACCTCGTTATTTGTGGGACAAAGGACCCCCTTCCATGCAACAATTTGAATGTTAAAGTATATGTAGGTGTGTATGCTCTATTTGTTGAAATATGCCAGTAGGTTTGGTCTTCATAATGACATGTTTAATCATGATTTTATGTAAAAAAGTAAAAGAAATATATTATTGTCATTCTTTATGCATGGGTTGTTGGCATTGATATCAACATGGTCATGTTGTTGCTTGTTATATGCCTCATGTCAACTTGAGGATATTAGTCCTCCTCATGATGTGTGATGAGTGTTTGGTTTGGTGGTCTATTGGTTGGCATTGATGTCAACATGAATTTGGAGGTTGAGTAGAGATGGTTGCAAAGCATGGTATGATGAATTGTCATAGGTTGATGATGTTGCTACATATGTTGAAGATGATGCTGTTGCAAGTGGTTGGATTGTTGCTACAGGTGTTTCATATGCTTCTACATGTGTTGGAAGCATTAGAGTTGTTGCTACATGTGTTGAGATGTCGCTACAAGTGTTGGAGGCAGTTGGATGACTTGATGTTGCCGTTGTATGTGTTGGAGATGCTGCAATAGGTGCTGGAGGTGTTTGTACATGTTGTTGTTGCTGCTTGAGGAGTTGGAGATGTTGATCATGATGAGGAGTTTGGTAGACTAAGGTTTACATCCAATTGAATTGTTGTAAAGGTTCTCGGCCTCTTTCATCAGTTGCAAACTTGTCATAGAGGCTTTGAGGTGTGTTCAAGAGTTGATGAAGGTGTCTAAGAAGTTTGGACAGGTTATGAGCTGAGGAAAATGGGTTTCTTGCATCCTTTGCTCCAGTTGCATGGATGATGGGTCACGAGAGTGAATGAAAGGCTCCGATCACTGGGAGACAAGCTTGTGCGTGCAATTGAAGAGTTCCAGTCCAATTTAGCCAGTTTTGTGCGTGCGACCACGAAAATTTCTCTACATTCCTCACGCAACTCAACGAATTCTAGTATTATGGCGATGTTTTTTATAAGAACTCTTTAGTATATTGGTGGGAAAGGTAGTGGGGCCTCTAGAAGCTAATCAAAGTTGAAAATGTCAAAAGGAAAGTGGAGTTAGTGGCTTGATCAAGTTAATGAACTAAATCCAGATCAAATCAAGCATATGAACAAAGTTTGTGGAGCTCAATAGTTCTTGGTAATTATTGAGTTGAGAACCTCCGGTCATCTATATATTGGAGGAAGCTTAGTTATAATATGGTTGATTTCTCTTAGTGTGTTGAGTGAGTGAGAGATTGGAGGAGTGTGTGCCAAGGAAAATTTTAAGAACCACCCTAAATTTATATGTATAATAAATGGGCTAATCCCCATGATACATAGGAAATTGGGAGGTGAGTTTATCAATAATATAATATGTATATATAATTTTTTTGGCGACTAGATTATATTATCTTGTACAGTGATGGAGAATATTTCACTGAATTATAAAATCTTGTAAGATCTTCGCAAATCTTTTACTGAATAATAAAACATTGTGAAGTCTTGGCGAATGTTTTGTTAAAGTATGAAACCATATATGATAATAAGAAAACATATTCATTAAATTGTAATATACTGACATACATGGTTAGAAAAAAGAAACATAATTTTCTCTTCCTACAAACAATGTTCCAAGTTTCAGTGGCTGTGTTTGTCAAGGTTTTTACAATACACTCTTTCATATCCTTTTATTAGTTTTGATAATATTCCACAACAAAGTTCTTGTAGGTGTTGATATTGACAATGAGTTCTATCAAGGTAGGAGAG
>APFE031020497.1:0-23303 GCA_000404065.3 Pinus taeda
TTTCAAGTTCTTTTCTCTTACAAATTCAGCAAGCAATTAGAAATCACCATCACACACACTTTCACTCATATAGAGATCACCTTTCACACACTTGCACTCATTTGTCTATAATCATCATTCCATTTTAGGAAGATAAGTTAATCATAAACAACCCCCCTAAACAACAAAAGCTCTAAGAAAGTTACTTAAGTACATATAGTACACCCTCACTTCATCAGCTTACGAGCCCCGGGTTGACAATTAATACTAGCAATTTAGATAACAATAAATTGACTAAACAGTACCTAATCACCTACTCAAAGAGATCTATGCATTCCTTGACTGTTGTGTCTAAAGTGGCCATTCTCACTTTAATTTCTTCTCTACACTGTTCCCGGACTTCGGATAGAGTGGTTGGCCGCAACTTCAACTACAACTCTGAGATATGCAGTTGAAGTTCAAATCAAACTCAGTCGATTTCATCCTTCGATGCCCTGACCGCTGCAACCAACTTCTAGATTTTCTCTTTTGATTCCACCTCTGCGGAAATGTTAAGCTCTCGCAGTGTATTAGAGGCCTGTGTGATAGTTTCTTCCAAATTCTTGCTACGTGTGGATAGTTCTTCATTCTTCTACAAAGCCTATGCCTTCTCTGTGAAGATATGTTGATTGCTTATCTTCACTTCATTGATCACTAGTAGTGCATGCTGCTCCCTGACCCTGAGCTCCTCAGATACACCTTGAAGTAATTCATGGAGGGTCTGAATAGGAAGTATCATGAGATTAACCCCCAGGTCCTTGAGCTGTGACAATTGAGTGTTCACTTCCTCAGACTGTGTGCACAGGGACCCCTCCAGCAATGGAATGACTCTAAAATCTAAAGTCCGATCAGTTTCCAACACCGTCATGCCCGCTTGATGCAAGCTCACTTGAATCTCACTCTCCTGGTCAATGATCACTTGCAACCATCTCGTTAGCATCTGCAGGTCATGCAAATCCTTCTACACATTCCCCAGCGTTTGCTGGTACTATTGTTTGAACTGTGTCCACAGTTCGGTGTGGTGTTGCGAACCTTATCTCTGATTTCATCCAAGTCCTCCTCAGTGAGGACCATTGGATCAATGTGTGTGTATGTTAGATTTCTGCTTCTTTGTTAGATTTCTGCTTCTTTCTAGGTCTTGAAGTTGTCTCTTGGGGGTGTTGGCTTAGGGGGTTCCTGACCCAGCTTCAGAATTAGTTGCGCCAACCAACCAAACCCTACACTATTAGCCCTTTCGGAAATAACATGCATAGCATAGGCTACCGTCTCACCCAAAGCAGTATTCGGGGATGCAAGAACCAAGTTTCTACATCTAGAGATGAATATGATGTCTTTCAGTGCCTTAGATATGCTTCCATGTATATCGATAATCTCCTAGGTCTCTTTTCCTACAACTAGGTCAACTCATTTCCAGACATTTGCAAAAGCCTATGGACCTAGAGCATAGGATTTATCTACTTTCGCACATCAATACACAATCCTAGAACATATTTTGCATAGATCGACATAAGAGAAACATTCTTTAACTTCGTGGAAGTGGCTAAGCATTCATTTCACACATTATTAAGACATATTCAGTAAATTCACCTAGCATTCAATTATTCCATAAAACATAACATTAATCGGCCACATATAATATAACATATGCAATGGAAATACCCAGTAATTCTACAAAAAGTCTTCTTTATTGATCTTCAATTCATCAATTACAGGCTCTCTACCCTACACACAGCTGCAGGATCCTTCCTGCCTTAGCTCTCAACAAAACTCTTTTTTGTACCCAATTCTCCTATCCAAACTTCTAATAGCTTATCTTCAAGACTCGCTAAGACTCAACTATTTATACTATTTCTTCATACAATACCATAGTCCGTGGACCATGGGAGAATCCAAAAGCTGACCAAAAACAAGGGGCTAAGACCCTTTGACTCTATCTAACTGCACGCTCCACATCCACATTTTGCGGAGAGTTTACATATTTTACAAAATTTGTTACAAAAAATGACTAATTAATCCAATTCTACCCCTGGGGACCCCATCCCAATAGGCCCCCAACACAAAGATCGTGACTTACCCTCGAGTCACTCAGCTAGTTGTTCCACTTTCTGGAGGAGTTCGTTAAATGCCTTGGTTAATTCTTGTAGCTCTATGGTACTATGTTCTGTTGTTTTTGTACTTCCTAGACCAGTTTCTTTGTGGTTGGCCCCTCTACTTTTAGTTGTGTAGTCCTCTGTGTCTGCTGCATTGCAGGGTTTTCCCGTTTGTAAGGTAACTTTGTGATCTGGTGGATAAACATCTCTATGATGGGGATAGGCTCACCTAGCCATAGGCACCCATCATGCACCAGCGTGAGGAGCTAGCGCACACATATCATGTTGATTGGGGAGTGGTGATAATGTGGCACTAACAATAGATTGAGAAACCCTGATTTGTCAACATCATGGACCCACTTCATGGGCTCCAACATTGTAATCCCCACATTAGCATAGTAAATTTTCTGCATATACTTGTGGGTCTCCAAGTGTGGAAACTTGGTATGGTCCATGAGGTACCAATCCTCCATCTTAAGCAATGGAATGCACGCTAGTTTTGGACCTTTCAACACGACCTGTTCAGGCAGTAACGGTGTCAAAGCTGAAAATTTCTCTGAATTAGGATCCTTCATTACCTTATTTTTTCCCTTTCACAGAGGGATATACTCGGTAGCCTCATCATAGGCTCCACTTCTTCTGCATCGACATCCTTGATACCCTATAATTCTCCCTCTTCTATGTCCACTACTTTTTCTGGTTTCTTGTCCTTTTTTTGCTTCGATTGTGTCTCTGTATGCTTTCTTGGTGAAACTCACACTCGCACCAACTTCTTTTGTTTTTCCTTCACGGCTCATATCCTTTTTTTCATGGCAGGTTACTTTTCTTTTAGCACAGTTTGTTTTGGCCTAGGCGACCTCGGTGCCATAGCAACATTAGGCAGAGTCTCCATAATAGATTCTTTAGGACCTAGCGTGTCAAATACAACTTCTTCTAAACTTAGGGCTTCAATGGAGTTTGTGGTAGTCATTATTTCCATAAATAACTCTCGGGCTACTAGATAACAGTTCGCGAGCAACATAAATTCTTCCTAGAATGCTCGGTTCATATGCGTCAGACAACAAAAATCTCCAGCAATTATTTGAATGCAAAGTGTTCTCTGCTGGACCAACATGCTTAATTTATAGGGGGATTTGAATTCAAATCCGATCGTTCCCCCCAAATTTTGATAATAAATGTTGCTTTAGCGGTATATCTTCAAATATTTTTGCCTTAATTGTCACCTCCCGGCTCTTGTTAACCTCTTTCTAGTCGTCCCATCATGAATAATAACTCCAACAGTCATTTTCTTACTGGGTTGTACGGTACCTTCCCCTCTCAAGCAGTGATCTGAGTGCAGCTTCATCTAGTGCATCCTCGTCAATGTTCACATATCACGCTCACTACCTGGTCCTCCAAATCAGGTAGTGTAGTTTATAGTCTTGCTCTCCCTTACAACTTCCTGGAGCACTAAGACGTCCTGCTACCATATAGTCATTGTGCAAGATCCCCTATATATAGCTTCAACTTGCTTCCATTTACTTTTCCTGGGAAGGGCTCCCCATTCAGCTTCACGAGCTCAACTATGCCACCATCGGTAATTTCCTTGACAATATATGGTCCTAACCAATGCATATGAAATTTACCTGGACATTTCGTGAACTTACTATCATATAAAAACACCAAATTATTTACCTTGAATGTGCGAAGCTTAATATGGAGATTCTAGCATGCTTTTTCGTGTTCTTGTTGGGACTTTAAATTAGACATAAATTAAGGCCCATGCCTCTAAATTAAAACATAAATTAAGGCCTATGACCATCCTTCGTCACATTAAACCTCTCTTTTTGCATTAGATAATATATTTTTAACTTTAATATATTCATTAGGAAGGTTTATGAATAATTAAATATTTGTGCCTAATATTATTTATTTTTGTGGAATATTATGAGAATATTGGGTAGATTATGAAGAGTTGGAGGAGGAGATAATTTAGGGACTTGTTCCCTACTACTGGACGATCAATAATAAATAATAAATCAACAATATATTATAGAATTATGGCACAAATTGTGGAACTCCAATGATTGAGAAAATTTAGGAATGTGTTCCACTAATCAAGGGACCAGATCCACTAATCAAGGTATTTTGGTGTGGAAAGCTTCCTCCATTCATGGGGAATGGTTCCTAATCATTTTGTATAAGTACCAAGTCGAATTTGCATCTAGGGATAGATTTTTCATTAGTGTTATTGTGGAGAGAGCTTGTATTTCTGCAACTCCATTGTATTTTCTTGCAAGGATGTAATCATATTGATGGAATTGAAGATTGGTGTAATGTTTAGTTTCTAAATCATTTTTCTACTCCATAGGTCTCTGAGTTTCCTTGGGCTTGGCCATCCTAGGAACCTCAGGGCCCTTTTGTATCATTTTCTTTCCTTCTTTTCATTGCTTATTCACATGCATCTCTAGTTTTTATTTCTTTCTATTTCTGCATTTAATATTAATGATTTTTTGTTGTAGGATTGAGTTAAATGGTTGATGTAAGTTGTTTTGCAGGATCACAAGAATTATTTCATCCTTGGAAAATCTTTGGAAGTTTATAATAATATTTGAGTTGCTTCGATTAGTCTTCTTATTCCCAAATCTAGATTGTTAGACCCCCTTTTTATCAAAGAACAATAAATTTCTACTATTTTTCAGAGCATTCTAACAAGCTTCAATCAAGTTGATTCCACTTGAATTAGATCACAAAAAAATTCTAGTTCATAAAATAAATTGCCCCATTTCATTTGCACTTGATTTGGTTAGGCATTTTTAGATTTACTAGCTCACTTGTTCTCGAATTTCTAGATTTTTGACTAGTAATGTTTTTTATTTTTTTACATGGGTTAACAGAGGTATTTTTGACTGATTCCACTTGGAATATGGAACTAATACATCTTAGTTAATAACAAAATTTGTCCCTTCCAATTTTTATTTGATTTTCTTTTTCTTTATTCCCTCACCAATTTCATCATTTCACAAGGAAATTTCTCCAAGAGTTTTGAGCAAATCCATCCATCTCCCAACTTTGGTTTTGAGTTCTAAGTGATCCTAGGCATTTTCACACTCCATTCCATCCACCAATCACCTTCCCTAAGCCTTCCATCACCTCCAACACCCATCGTTTTTCTCTCAACTTTATCCTGTAGGTTTTCAGGGAATCTTGTAGGTTTCTAGTACATCCTGTAGGTTTTCCTGAAATGGTATGTTTTGAGGCCGAATTGAGAGAAAACCTCTAGGAAGTCAACAAAAGCATCCCAAGGGTCTCCCACACCATCCAACCATCTCCTAACCCTTCCATCCATTCTCCAACATCCTTAATTCACATGCCACATCGCCAAATGAAATTAGCTTGCATACTTGATTTTGCATGAAAAGAGAAAAATATTAAAACAAATTTATTTCAGTCCCTTTACTTGCACATTAGTGATGTTTGATGCTTCTTACTTCCATGCTTAGATAGTAGCATTTGGTTCATGATAATTTAGCATTATTGTAAAGCATAGTTTCTTGGCAGTTAATTAGGAAATGGTGTGATTTAGCATTGAATTTCCGTCTCTTTCCTTGTACTTTCTTTCTTGCAAAAGGTTAAGGTTCCATTTCAAACATTTCATTTTTTGCAATTAGTTTAGGATTTGAATTCATTACATGCACTCCATTACATCATCGTAGCAAAGGAAGGACACATTGTATGCCACACATATAGTGTTGACACCTTTTAAGTTTGTATGAACCCCAAGTTGATAATTAAAGTCAGTGGCCTTGGGAGTTGCAGCATTCTTGTTGCAATACTGAGGCTCATCACTTTTTGGCGTCATTGTTGGAGAAGTGTCAAAGTATGCATTGTTTTATTCCCTAGTTGATTCATTTCTTTTTAGTTTTTGCAAGAACAAAAAAAAATATTTGCATTAGGCATATTTCATTTCAAAAATAGAAAAGTGCATTGCATTAGTATTTTCATTCAATCATAAAAAAAAAAAATTATCCAACACCAACCCACCCCCCCATTTGATCACGTGTTGCAGTAAGATCCGCATCACCATTCACTTTTTCAGGTAGAAGAAGAAGATGGAAAAGAATGTAGAATAAATGGATAGAGATGATGACAATGAGGAAGAGCCTCTCAGATTTACCATTCAAGATATTGATGGTAGTGTGCACATGAAGAACATCCCTCCATATTTTCTTCCAAAATTTCATGGTATAAGGTCAGAGGATCTGGAAACCTTTCTCTTTGAATTTGAAATTGTTTGTAGATCTTATGGTTACTTATTAAAAACTCAAAAAATGATATTGTTTCCAACAACATTGAAGGATAAAGCTCTTAAATGGTTCATGAGTTTAGGGACTAATTCAATAAGATCATGGAATGATATGCAAAATATATTTATAGAAAAATATAAAGATCACGATCTTAAAGAAGGAATCTTTAGAATGAATAAAAGAGAATATGAGAGCCTTGAGGATCTAATAGAGAGGTTCATATATTGTGTTAAGAGGGGAAAACTACATCATTTAAGATCTGACACACTAAAAACCCTCTTAGAACAATTAGGGATGAGTGGATTGATCTCCTTGATCTCATGAGTAGAGGTGATGTATACCAACTATCATTTGAAGAAATTTGCGAAACATGCAAACACATATCAAGAAGAAAGGCAAGAGTAAGTAAATAAACATCAAGATTGGTAAGTCAAGCTAAACTTGGAAATTTGTTTGATGATTTTAAAACATAAATTCTTAGCAATCTAACAAAATAAGTAGAAATGTTAAGAATGCAAGATGAAGGAAAATAAAATGTTGATATTTATGTTGCAGAATCATAGGATGTTAAACATTTTCCATCATTACCAAGGTTGAAGGAAGTTTACAAGGAGGACAATGGAGCAAGTCAATTTCCAATGCAGCAATGTTATGTAGCTCCAAGAGGACCATGGCATCCTATTCAGCCTGATATGATGCAAGAGCCTAATTCACAATTGCAAGGTTATGGATATCCACCTCAAAGTAATTGGAACACACCTTTTCCTTGGAAACATTGGCCATCTCAACCCCAAAACCAATCTTGGCAACAAGGTTGGCAAGGAACTTATGGAAGCCCTCCACAATATCCTCAATATCCTCCATACCCAACTCCATGTTATCCCTACCATTCACCTCCACCACAACCAAAACCCCATCCACATCCATCTCAAATATACACTGACACTCAACTACTTGTACCACCATTTCCAAACCCACACATTGAAGTAGCTCAACCCACTTACAATGCTGAGATACAAAACTTCCAAACATCTTCTCTTCAGCTTAATGGTATTCACCATAGCTCAGGAAGATTATTGCAAAAAAGAGATTATGTTGATATCATTGAAGGACCACATACAAAAGAAGAAGATTCAAATGAGAAGACCACAGAACCATGGGTTGTGATTGGTGAAGAGCAGACATCAAAATCAGAGATCGAAAGAACTCCCTCATGGTTAGCATCAAATCCTCCTTGTATTCAAGAGAACAATCAATAGACAAGAGGAATATTTGAAGATCATGGTAGAAGAAGACATTGAGAATGATCCAGATCAGCAAAAGGACCAAGGACATCACAACTATATTGGAATATGGTTCCAGACAGTCACTAAATTGCAGCATCACTCTCTTCCTTAACTATGCTTGATCCTTTCAAAGTCAAATAATTTGGTCTCTGAAATATAGGCACATGTCAAAGCATACATTTGAAGCCGCCACATCATTTTGTCTGTCATCTCGATGTGCACATGGCTCCATTGGAAGTATTCTTATACTTGAAAGTGATTTTGTTTTTCAGGTAGGGTGGGCTAGAAGAAAACAAACAAACAAAATGAAAAATAAGAGAAAAAAATAAAAATTTAAGGTGAAAACCTTCTTGGAGGCGCCTTCGAATGGCTCATTGATTGAAAGCCTCCATGAGACAATCAATGGGTTGGAAAAAAAAAAAAAAAAGAGAAAAAAAAAAAAGATCCTAGCTGAAAACCTCCTTTGAGGCACCTAGGCAAACCTACTAGTTGAAAACCTCATTGAGGTAGCTAAAAGACCTAGAAGAAAAAACAAGAGAAAAAATAAAAATCCTTGCTCCATACATTCATGTAATCTCCAACATCTGCAAGCAATAAGAAAAAGTTGGTACCAAAAGGAAAATTGGTCAAGCCTAGTCAAAAGAAGTCAAATTTTGAGTTTCTCATACTTCACTCAAATGCTCCAACAAGGCCAAGGCCATGCCAATCCATCACCCTCATCTATTTTCACCATCCACCCATCATTCTGAAGCTTCTACCACTCATTTTCCTTGTTGTCCTAAAAAACTACAGGATGCTCTGTTTTACTACAGGATACAAAAATACATAGAGTAGAAATTTGTTTTTTCCATAACTTGAAAACCATGCATCCATTTGCCAATTTGTTTTAGGGGGGGATGCATATGGATTATGGTAACATTCTTAAGTAATTTCAAAAAACTCTAGTGCACGATTTCCAAGAAATCGACCTTCTTCACCTTCAATCATTTTTGCATTTTCTCAATATCCATGCATCCATTTAAAAAAAGATGTTTCATGGGGATATGCATATAACATGCCCAAGAAATAGGCTTTCATCACCTTCATCCATTTGTAGTTTTTATCGACATCCGTGCATCCATTGACCAACATTTTTCTATGGGGAGGTGCATGATGATGATGGCAATAGGCTCAAAACGTTTCAGGTCAATCCAATCTACCGTTTGGAAGATATGAACAAAACAAGTCCATGTCCTGTAAACCTATAGGATTCCCTGAAATCCTACAGGATATAGAACAACACCTATAGGATTGGAAGTGAGTAGTTTTAAAGGGAAAAATGTATAGGTTGGCTTCATCAGAGTGTGGTAAGGAGGTATGAGCTGAACTTTCCCACATTTTTCCAAGTGAAAAGGATATAAAAAAGCCTTCTAGCTTGTTGAAAAAGATTGCAACATAAAGGAATTGTATACATAGAATTTTCATTCCAAATTCCTCATTCATTAAATTAGGTAAGAAGAACTATACAACCCTCCATCCATCAGAGAAAATGACAAGGGGATTTTATAAAATGGAACCCATTAGCATGGTGATGATTCATCAGCATCACCATCCAGTACCTACACGTCAAGGAACAACATCAAAGAAGAAAGAGGAAAACACATGCAGCAAATACAAGGATTTCACTCTCCAACAAACAACATCTACAGGAAGGCCATAAGGTAGGTACAGGTATGCAATATTCTTGAGCTCTTCTCTTGAGCATATTATAGTTAGAAATTTTTTGTCAATGCATGAGAGATGAGGTTTTATAAGCTAAGGATGGGTCAACAGTCTTAGCCGCCTTCAACTATTTGATTGCCGCTCACTCCTTCACTCATGCAATGTTGAAAAGTCAAATTATGAAGGGTGATGATTTCAAGGAATTAGGACAATATTCAAAAGAAGAATTTTTTTTCAAAGGCCAAGTCACCACAGCACTCCAACCCCTCCATCCACTTCATATTCACTATCTATTCATCATTCATCCATCCCATTTCATTCTTGAAAAAAAAAACAAACAGAGAATCCGCTCCATTTTCACAAACCTACACTACTCCCTTTGATCCCTAGCATCATCATCTAATCCTTCTTCATCATTTCTCATCACTCCTATACAATTAGAAGACTCTAAACAAAGAATAAATGACTAGTATAGGAAGGAAGAATACTGCTACAAGAAGGAAGAAAGGAAAAAAATTGTGTTAAACCGTAAAATGACAATGCCTAAGAGAGACCTAATCAAAATAGGGAACTCCAAGGCCATTAAGAAATCATCTAGGCCAAAAGGGAGAAGAAGATGGCAAGAAAAGGAAATGAGGCATCCACCATCAAAATAGAACTCAAACGGAAATAATGAAAAGAGGCTTTCCTAGAGGTCTCTAATCTCTTTCTAACTTTTGTCCAAGGACTAAAAGATGCTATAGAAATGAGAAAAATGCATGGGAGTCAAGTTGAGGGCCTTCCCTAACCTCATACTATCATTTACACTCAAAACTAGTATCCTGTAGTTTTAATAGGGTTTATAGTAGGTTTCCTGTAGTTTTCACAGGAATTACTACATGATGTCCTAGTTCTCATCTAAATGCATGTTGAAGGTGTTAGAGTTGTCCAAATGGTAGAACAAGGTAGTGGTAGGTTGATAAGTGTATGGAAGACCTTGCAAAACTGAAAAATATTCAAGAATGCATCTTGAATAAGGGAAAGAAAGAAATCTAATGGTCTCAAGAAACAATGATTTGTCTTTGCAAAAATATGTTTTTGGGCTTGTCCTTGCAGAACGTACAGCCAAGATTCTTAATGCTCAAGAGAGGGGCCACTAGGGCCATGAACGGGGCACAATGAGCTCACTAAGTTGTTCAAAGGATGAGCATCACTTTCAGAGGGGGGTATGATGGGCCTCTAAATTAGACATAAATTCAGGCCCATGCCTCTAAATTAAAACATAAATTAAGGCCTATGACCCTCCTTCATCACATTAAACCTCTATTTTTGCATTAGATAATTTATTTTTAACTTTAATATATTCATTAGGAAGGTTTATGAATAATTGAATATTTGTGCCTAATATTATTTATTTTTGTGGAATATTATGAGAATATTGGGCAGATTATGAAGAGTTGGAGGAGGAGATAATTTAGGGATTTGTTCCCTACTACTGGAGGATCAATAATAAACAATAAATCAACAAGATATTATGGAATTATGGCACAAATTATGGAACTCCAATAATTGAGAAAATCTAGCAATGTGTTCCACTAATCAAGCCACCAGATCCACTAATCAAGAGATGAGATCCACTAATCAATGGATTTTGGAGGGGAAAGATTCCTCCATTCATGGGGAATGATTCCTAATTATTCTGTATAAGTACAAAGTCGAAATTGCCTCTAGGGATAGATTTTTCATTAGTATTATTGTGGAGAGAGCTTGTATTTCTGCAACTCCATTGTTTTCTTGCAGGGATGTAATCGTATTGATGGAATAATGAAGATTGGTGTCATGTTCAGCTTCTAAATCTTGTTCTCCTCCATAGGTATCTGATTTTCCTTAGGCTTGGCCATCCCAGGAACCTTAGAGCCCTTTTCTATCATTTTCTTTCCTTCTTTCTCTGCTTATTCACATGCATCTCTAGTTTTTATTTCTTTCTATTTCTACATTTAGTATTAATGATTTCTTGTTTTAAGATTGATTTAAACGGTTTATGTAAGTTTTTTTGCAGGATCACAAGCATTATTTCATCCTTTGAAAATATTTGGAAGTTCATAATAATCATTGAGTTGCTTGGATTGGTCTTCTTATTCGCAAATCTAGATCATTGGACCTCCTTTTTAGCAAAGAACAGTAAATTTATACTATTTTTTAGACAATGCTAACAAGATTCAATCAAGTTGGTTCCACTTGCATTAGATCACAAAAATATTCTAGTTCATAACAAAATTTTCCCCATTGCATTTGCACTTGATTTGGTTAGGCAGTTTTTAGATTTAGTACCTCACTAGTTCTCGAATTTCTGGATTTTCGACTAGTAATGCTTTTTATATTTTTACATGGGTTAACAAAATTCTTTTTGAGTGATTCCACTTGGAATAGGGAGTTAAGATATCTTAGTTAATAAAAAAATTTGTCCCATCCAATTTTTATTTGATTTTCTTTGCCTTTAAACCCTCACCAAATTCATCATTTCACAAGGAAATTTCTCCAAGATTTTTGAGCAAATCCATCTATTAGCACCTAAATCCGCCTTAGGCTAAATGAAGCCAAAATTCAGGGTAACCACAAACCACGCTCAGTCTGGTAGCTAGCCCTACCAAAACAGGAGAGGGCTCTCTCCAATTCACACTCAGTGAATAAGTAAATGAAATGGTCTGAGATGAATTACGGTGAAATATTGATCTTAGGCTAGTAAGTGAATATGGATACAAGAAATGATTTTTATGAATGACTATGTTTCTAGGATGGTATGGGACCAATGGACTGAGATGAACAGAGAATTTAATACAAAGACAAATATTACTTCGTGAGGCAAGATAGGCGAAGAGTCCAGCAATTTAGTTTTGAAACAACGCGAAATGGAGAGATTGCTTAGGAGAGTGAAAAGGGAATTACTACATGAATCCTTTTCAACAGAAGAAAGAACACTGAACATGAAATTTTCCCACAGGCAGAGCAATAAAATTGAATTCTACCTTATCTAACTTGGAAAATTTCACTGGAAATGAATATGAAATGAATTATGAAACATAACGAAATACATATGAAACATAAGAGACACATTTGCTACCTTCACAACCACAAGAATATCATGAAACATAGCCACTACCTTTCATTAATCCTCTGTAAGAATATACAATGAAGAAACAAAGTTTCTTTCCCACAGTCTCCCAGAAGTTACCAGCCAACCAACCCTTTGCAAATAGTTTGCATACAATATATAGAATGTGCCATAAAGAGATAGAACACCCAAGGGATGGGGAGTTACTCGAATCATTACAAAATGGAGGTGGAAAGCCAACCATTCGCTACAGGTGCAGCGCTACAAACATGACAAATGGCTTGGGGTGACTGTTTGCCTTCCTTTGCCACTTGGATAGAAGCCAATCTAGAGTGAAAATACTTTAAATGCCACCTTATGTGCCGAAAAAGTGAAGTGTAGATGAGCGGTCCCACTTTGGAGAAGTTGCAAATCGAAATTTCATGAAACAGAGGTGAAATTGGCCCTTTTTCCTATATGTGTTGCTCCATTTTCTATATGCCCCGTACCACTTTGGGTCCAGTTTTTAGGCACTTTCAGGAGTCCCAAATGTGCCCTAGTGTGCTTGTTGGAAAGCCTGTCCTATCTACTTTCCAACCCAAGTGGAATTTTTTTATTTTGGAGCTCATTTACCCCTCCAAATATTCATTCTCCCAAGACTGCTTCCTGTGTGTCAAAATAGGGGCAGAGAGGTCATTTTTTGGGTGTTTTTGACCTCCCGGAGACTCAAATCATGCCCAAATTTCTTGCCTGTGTGCTAGTAGTCATGATTTTGCATGCGGTATCCAAAAATGCAAGCCATTTCTCATTTGGAGCTCCCAATCCTACGCGTCGCGCCAGTGGCGCGACGCACAGGGAGAAAAAACCTGTGTTTGTGACCAAAAATTTCCATGTGACCAAAATTGTCCCAAATTTCTTGGGCCAACTAAGAGGCACTATGTTGGGCCACAGAAGCTTCAGCCAAGATTCGAAGCCGATATTTCTCTTTTGCCTCTTTTTCCTCTTTTGTTGCTTTGCCCAATTTTGCCTTCAAGCTCCTTATCGAGGCCTTTGCACTCATGTTCTATGCCCTGTAATGATAAACCATCCTCCTCAGTATGGTTTTGTTTTTGTCTGCCTTCCCCAGTAGTCTCTCAAGATGGATGTTGATCTGCTCTAACCAGGACTCACAGTCATTGTTTATCTCTTGCTCCAAGGTAGTGAGCTCGATCCTCCTTTGCTGGGCAGCTTGTCAGTTCTCACGGATGTTTTGCAGCTCCATGATCTCATGTTGGTCCTCAAGCTGCTTGTTCCTCTGCTCCAGATACTTGATGATCCATCTGGCCCTCTCCACATTAAGTGACAAGTCTTGGATCTCCATGTTCTACTCCTGAATAGTCATCCTAAGTCGGGCATTCTCCACCTCTGCATCATCATCCTGAATGAGGATGAAATCAGCCTCCTGTTCACCTGATGGCCCCTCATCATGCACGGGCCTCTTGCCCTTGTCCTGTACCTGGGTAGTTGATGCCAGAAGCGAGGCCCCTTCCACCCCGGGTGGAGTTAACACTCGCTTTGCTGCTGCAAACAAGTGCCTACTACCTCTCTGATATGTCACGAATACTGGCATATTCGTGGTCTCATGGTGCTCATATTGATGAGAAGGACCACCCATCTCCTGCTCTGGCTCTAATAGTACTTGTGATGTGCTGAAGAGGTCTCGGTAGATGAAGTCCTCCCAAGCAATTCCCTGCAATCCCAACTGATGATCTACCAAAATCCGGATAAGAGCAAAGTGATACACACTGTTGAGTTGCTGCTGAGGGGTCTTATGCAGCATGAAGGTGTTCATCCTCTCTATGTTCCTGCATATGAAAAATGGGAGGTTCATCATCCTCACCCTGGTAAAGTGCATGAGCAACCTGATGTGATAGGCATAGATTTGAGAGAACCTCCCCTCACAGCTGAAGTATTTCATGATCAATTTCATGAGTGGAGCATACTCATCTTTCAATCATCTGAAGGGAAAGACTCTTGTGAGCTAACTCAAGAATCTGGCCTTAATGTAAGGCTCATAGTGTTGCCTATCCACCTTCTTCTTCTTATGTCACTATTCTCCAACATTTGGTATGCCTGTTGCAACTGAGATAGTTTCGAGTGTCAATGTGAAGGTGACCCCGGCCAAGATAGACCGACCTCCATGTAGGTGAAGCACAAAAAGACGGGCCAACTCATGATGAACTCTAACATTAGCCACCCTTTGAAAAAATTCAAAACATGCTAGGTGCTGGAAACATGACATGGCAAGAGGGAATGCTTGTAATTCAGTGACGGTAGTGGGCTCATCCCTAACATGTTTTCCACTCTTGTGATGTCTCCTGGGAGCCTGCTCTTCCGAGGATGAGTCACTTTGTGTCTCCATCTCACACTCTGACGAATGTTTTGATGCCATGACTACTGTGTGAACTGTACTTAGGCTTCTCTTTGATGATGATGTGAAGCGGAGTGTTCTTGTGATATATGTCACCAAGGGGAACAATGAAATAGGGAGCATTAGGACGGGAGTAATGTGATGGGAATAGGGGTTATGGGGAGAAGTTTGTTTTGGGATATGGAGGGGGTTTGGGTATTTTGATAGGGTAGGGTTTTGGGGTTTTGACAAGGTAGGGTTTGGGGTGTTATGTTGAAAAAAGAGTGGAGGGATAGGGGATAGGGTTTGGTAGTATTTTAGGGTAGGGATAATAGGAAAAATAAGAAAGGGAGGATAGGAAAAAATGGTAGGTGAGGGGAAAATGATGGGTGAAATGGAACCGTGGCACTAACACCACACTTTTCCAACCCTAGCCATCATGGTTTTTGGTGTTTTCTTGTGGTTGATTTTATGAATTTGGTTGCATTCAAACATCGCTATAAACCACCATATCATTAATAAAATTTGATGAACAAGTCATGTCATAGAGCCTACCTTTCACTTTGATGGGCTTCACAAAAATTTTGAGGTGATTTGGCACTGTTTCGGCCCTTGGTCTGTGTGCGCCACGTGCAAAACCCAGTGCATCGTGCCCTGGGTGTGCATCACGCCCATGGAAAACTTGAACTGAGGGCTGGTTCCGTGTGCGCCGCGCCCTCTGTGTGCGTCGCGCCCCTGTGTATATGCGTCACGCTCCTTGAAACTACCTCCAACTCACTCAAACATGCACGATGCACACTCAAACCCTTTGTAACATTTCTCTAAGGCTTGTGTTAGCACAATGACTTTGATTTTAAAGAAAACTTGTATATAAAGCCTTGGAAGTGATGGGTTAGATTTTTTCTTCCTCAAAAACCCATTTTTCTAATGTTATGTTTTGACACTTTTTCACTGACTTTAAAACACACTGATTTTCACTTTCCCTTTGAAATTTTAGCTCAAATGATGAAACTTTTGGCACTCTTTGTAAGGATTGCATGACAGGACATTTGGCCATGGAAACCATGCTTGCACCTGAAGAAATCAATTGACGACATTTTGAAAATTTTATCACAAATGACACTGTTTGACTTTTCTTCAAAACAGAGTTTTGAAGCAGAGTCGAAGTCTATCCACATGACGATGAAACCCTCTGAACCATAACTATGTAAGGGCCTCACTCTGGCCTACATGGCTTTACTGGACATGTTCAAAGACCAAATTGATGAATCCATAGACCTAACTATCGAAAAATGACTTTTGTCCTCTAAAGGACCAGACCTTGACTGTCATGGACTTTGGTGATCATTGAGAAAATACCTAAGCCAGCAGGAGCCAGACATGAGGGGGAATGACTAGCATGACCTTCTTCGTCAGATTACCTCATGCCCCTAGCAGAATGTAGCTGGGTGAATGGAGCGGGACACCTAAGAATGAAATGCATAAAGAGTTTTGATCTCTTACGGAGGACTGACCAGACCGACTCTAACATTGGCTCCAATGGGGGATGGTAGCTCCTTCGAGGTGCCAAGAACAACAGATCTCTGGAGGAGCTAGACAGTGCCTTCATCCATTAGGCTATGGAGTCATTATTTCGACAAATAACACAAGACTCTGACTCATTTTTGAAACTGAAATGACCAAAAACTGACTCAAATTTGACATTGAAATGACTTGAAGACTAACTGGACAAACTCTAACTAAACTGAAGTAAAATGGTATTTACAGTGACACTGGAAGAAGCGTTAATAACTTAGAAATGGTACCACTTTAGCAGTTGACCATTGATCGGCCCTCCTAGACAATCTTCCCCGTTCATTTCCTTTAGAAGAAACGCATTTTGACCTCGATATGCTACAATCTTGTAAGGACCTTTCCAAAGATTCTCGAACTTACCGTGATTTCCTTTTTCCTCATTTCTTGCGTCCCACTTTAGCACCAAATCATCCACCTGAAATTTGTCCACCTTTGCCTTTCTTTCATAAATTTTCTTGATTTTCTCCTGCAATTTGGATGTGTTATTTAAAACTTCTTCTCTGGTCTGCTGCGAGTGGACCATTTTATTCAACCTTCTCTGCATAAGATCTTCGTCACTGCCGACCTCCTGAAGAAATTTGACCACCGAGGCAGTGAGAGAGGTAGGAAATACTGTATCAACTCCATAAACAAGCTCAAATGGTGACGTACCTATGGATTTCTTTTGACTAACCCGATCTTCCCAAAGGGCATTGACCAACCTCTTAAGCCAGCTCTTCTTATTTATTTCCAGTAGCTTCTTGATGATGTCGACCAATGATTTGTTCGAAGACTCTACCAATCCATTGCCTTGCAGATGATAGGTAGTTGAGTGACCCAAGATGATGTGATATTTATGACAAAACTCTACCATCCTCTTTGATTTGAAAGCTGCTGCGTTATCGGTGATTAGCTTATTCGGACAACCAAAGTGAGACAAAATGTTATTTTCAAGGAATAAAATGATTACCGCATCTGTAGCTTGTCTAGTGGGAATTTCCTCAATCCATTTCGTGAAATAATCTGTCACTGTGAGGATCCATCTATGCTGACCGGAAGAAGCAGGATGAATTTCACCAATGAAATCTAATCCCCATTGCTGGAAAGGAGCACTCACCTCAACAGGCTTGAGTGGTAAAGGCTCCAACTTCTGCTTCCCTTCGAAAATATGACACTTATGACAGCGCTTGACCATCTTATATACATCAGCAAACAATGTCGCCCAATAGTACCCTGCTCTCAAAATTTTGTTTGCTGTTGACTTCCAAAAAGGTGACCACCACAGTCTCCTTGGTGGCAATCCCCCATGACCTTCTTTGCTTCCTTTTCCACCAAAAAATTTAACAAAATGTCGCCAGGATCTTTCCAATACAGTGCAAAATTTAGAATGCAAAACTTGGTAGCCTTCAACTTGAGTGTTCTTGCTTTGTTTCTAGTCATGCCGGGCGGTGGTGACAAATTTTTAAGCACATATATGATATCTGAATACCACGGAGAAAGAGAAAAAATTTCAGATACCTAAATTGACGATCCTTCCTCATTCTCATCAAACAAGGAAATGATCAGATTTATGTCCAAAGCATGCAAGTTTGATTCACCCATTAACTTTTCCAATCCCTGTCCTTTCACCAGCTTTGTGGGCTTTATTTCCACATCATATTCTAGTAAGGTTGCAATCCACTTGCCTCTTCTTCCTTCCAGATCGGTCTGCACTAAAACATCTTTGACAACAGCATTAGCAACATAGGCCAAAATATGAGAATGTAGAATATATACCTAGAAATCTTTCAGTGCCTTCACAAGTGCAAGGGCTTGCTTCTCAATGATGTTGTACTTCAAGGCTGCATCTCTTATAGCTTTGCTGAAGAATGCAATGGATCTTTCATGATCATCTCTTTTCTGCAATAAGACAGCTGCCATAGTGTACTCCGAAGCAAATGAGAAAAACATGAAATCCTGAGTGTAGTCCGGGCTGACTAGAACTGGAGCTAAGGAAAGAGCCAATTTGACCAAATTGAAAGATTTTATAGCCTCCTCCATCCATTTCACTTGGCTGTCCTTCTTAAGCATGTTTGTCATCTCTCTTAGGTGTTCAGCAAGATTAGGTACAAAGCGGCGTATAAAATTCATCTTACCATTGAATGATTGTATCTCTTTTTTACTCCGGGGCAAATCAATTTGCTGAATTGATTGCACATGTGTTGGATCAATACGAATGCCATCTTTTGAGATAATGTGCCCGAGTAGTTTGCCTTCGTCCATGGCAAACAAGCTCTTCTTTGGATTTAGCGACAAGCCATATTTTCTGCACTTTTGGAAGACAGTTTTTAGATGGTACATGTGCTCTTCATCAGATTTGGAAAACACCGTCAAATCATCCAGGTACACCACCAAAAAGAAATCCTTCTCATTTGCAAAAGCCAAGCCCATTGTCCGCTGAAATGTGGCACCCGTGTTCTTCAAACAAAAAGGAATTTTATCGTAATGAAAGGTTCCCCATGGAGTAGTGAATGTTGTCTTTTCTCGGTCATCTTCATGGACAGAAACTTGGTTATATCCAGAATAACCATCAAGTAGTGACATACGAGATGCTCCCACTACTTGGTGAAGTATATGGTCCATTTTGCGCAGTGGATAGTTGTTCTTCAATGAAACTTTATTGAGATTTCTAAAATCAATGCATAAGCGAATCTCACCTATCTTCTTGCGCACGGGCACCAAGTTAGAGATCCAATCTGAAAATCTGATGGGCACAATAATCCCTGATTCGTACAACCTATTTATCTCCTTTTCAATAGATGGCAGCAACTTTGGATTTAGCCTTCTCAACTTCTGTCTGAATGGTTTTTGATAGGGCTTGATGAGTATAGTGTGCTAAATTATATTAGTATCATATGTCTGTAAGTGAGAATAGTCCCAAGAAAACACATATGCAAATGAAGACATCAAACTGATATATTTGTCCTTGATCTTTGGTGGCAATGCTTTGGACAATTTTACCAATTTAGGATCAGCAGCTGTTCCGATGTTGACCTCTTCCAAAGCCTTCTCTGTTGGCTGCAATGTTGGCTTGCGGGCTACACCATCTTGATAAAAGAGTTCTTCTAGAGGTATCAAGCCTTTAGGAATAAAGTTATTCTTCAGCTGCAACACGTCCATTTCATTGATCTGCACCTCATCTGTACCATTACCTTTATCATCGTCATGTTCTTCATCAATTGAGGTCTCTTTGAACTTGCCTTTGTTTTGCAGAAAATCATCAATCTCCTCATCATCTTGGAACACTTGTCAATATCTCTGATTGTCTAGAACAGTCGGACGATGCTTGACATGGATTTCAAATTTATTACTAGAGTTCATTGGTATCTTCAAACTACTTACTGCCTTGGCAAGAGCATCAGCAATACTATTTTGTATACGAGGCACACATGTCAAGGTGTATTCTGAAAATAATTCTAGGATGTCTAGAACTGCATTATGGTAAGCCCGCATCCGAGGATGCTTTGCTTGATATTCACCTCTGACCTACTTGATAACCAATTCAGAGTCGCCATATACTGAAATCCTCTTAGCATTCAGCTTTCTTAGAATCTTTAGACCAGCAATCAGAGCTTCATACTCAGCTTCATTATTTGAACAATCAAAAGCCAACTTGTATGAGCATACTCGCACGTTACTAGGGACTTTGTTCGGGGTGGAGAAAGGACTACGTACCCAAATTCCAATTCCAGCGCCAACATTTCCCACTGCTCCATCAAAATCCATGGTCCACAAACCTTCTTCATCCTCTTGCAAGTGTTGAAAATCTGTTTGTTGTGCCTTGTCTGCTTGCTATCCATTACTTTCAGCTGATTGCTCAACGGTCTTCTGCTGTTCTTGTTCTTCTTTCTTCAAAACTTCTCTGAAATTTTCTGTTATTTCTAGAATATCATCTGCTTCTACTAACTGACTATCTATATCATTGAAACTATCTGAATACAAAACAAAAGACTCTAAATCTGTATGTACATAGTTAATGAGATGATTTATTGGTTTCTCCTTGCTTGTGATCATGCACTTCATTTTTTGTTCGCGATACAATTTCCTCATTTGTCCAAACACTGGAATCGTTGCATAGGAGAAATGTAGCTATAGTGTCCCTTTCAATTTCGCCACCCAAGACCTGGAAAGAAGCATGCTAAACCCGGGAGGAATATCTGCTACAATAACATCCATCAAAACATTCTTCATTGGGAGTTGATCCAAACTCACAACCAAGTCTTTGATGAGTCCTATACATCTTACTCTGCTGGAATCAAATGAATAGAGATTATGATATTGTCGGGTGATGTCTAGACCAAGATTGTCCATGATAGCCTTGGGCATGAGATTGTGAGAAGCTCCGAAATCGAACATGGCATTATGTAACACAAAATCATGCAATCTCAAACTGATATAGAAGGGTGGCACATCACTATCAGGAGACTTACCATTCGATGTTGGCCCAAAAATCATTTCAGGTTGATCATCTTCGACATTCACCATGTCGGACATTGGGTCCAAATTCAACATTTTAGATACTTGTCCTCTATAACTGTTGTTCTTCATTATTTCAGTCAAGGGGATGGATACCTTTAATTTAGAAATCTCATTCTCTAAATTAAAAGCGGGAATCCTTTCTACCTCTTTGACAGGGATTTCTTTCCTTTCCTTTCCTTTCGATGCAACTTGGTGATGTGATTGTTCTGCTGATGGTGATTTGCTGCTCTCTGGATCAACCGTCTCCTTTCCTTTCCTTTATGCAAGTGATGAATCATTCTTTGATGCCTCAACATCCTTCTTTTTCTGAATTGGTTTGACTAGCACGTCTCTATTTCTAAGTGAATATCACTACTGTTGGGCAGACAAAGCATTCATGTAGCCTCTTTGGTACTCATCAGATTCTTCCTCCAAGACGATGTCATTTGTTAGAATGAAATCTACGTCTTTGTGTATAGCTGAACTCTCTGCATACCCCTCATCCTCAACGAGATAAATAGGCAAATCATCAGGAGTAAAGAGGTGTTTTTCTTCGCCTACCACATTCCCGTCCTCATCTGATTTCAGTCCATGCACAAAATTTTGCTGCAAAGGTGTCTGTACTGGCTGTTGTGCAGTTTACTCTTGGGCTAGTTGATCTCTCTATCTTATTCTATATTGTGGTTGTTGTTGACCACGGAAGTTAGGATTTCTAACTTGTGGCTCTGGTTTGTCAAGTTTCACTCTTTCAAGCATCTGCTCTACCTTCCGAAGTAGCTGATCTACCGAGGAAGATTCTTCCTTTGCAGTGACCTTCTTCTCTGCCTTTGCTCTAGATCTCTTGGTTAGCAGATTTGCTTCAACGCTGACCGCTATCTTCTACATGTCTTCCATTGTGGCCTGTTCTCTTTCTCTCAATTGATAAGCCATGTCAGCATCAAAACCATCCAGGAACTTCACCATGGCTAGTCCCACAGGTGGCCTTAGATGATCTAGAATTTCATTATAAACTGAATTGAATCTAATGCAATAGTCTTGGACCGAATCACCAGCGTTTCTTTTGATTTGCTCGTATTCAGCTAGAATTTGAAGAGGATTCCTTTTCACTTCCCAGTGGTTTAAAAATTGTCTTTGTAGGTCAGCCAAGGTAGCGATACGTGCAGCTGGAAAACCTCTGAACCATTTCCTCACTTCACCTGCAAATGTCTACACAAAGAGTCTCATTGCCACATTCTCCGCATCGATCTCATGAAGTTCATAGAAGTCTACCATTCTGTCCACATGTTGCTGAGCAGTAATGCCATTAGGAGTGCCATAAAAAAATGGGATTTTGCTTTGGTAATCTACGAGCATATCATCTAGAACTTGAGGCAAAACGAGAGGTGCAAAACGGGCAACCATCACTCTTGGTGGATTTGTCCTCAGAGGTGTTGGAGGAGTGTGCACAGTTTGTAAGGAACTAGCAATTGGAGTTTGAAGCTGAGCTATAATTTAGTTATCAATCGACCGGTTAGCCCTTTCCGTCTCCAAGTCTACAAGGAACTATGTATTGTGGACAGTAGAGTCAACCGCCCTTTCGGATTTGGTTTCGAACAATGATAGTTCAAACTGCTCATCAAACTCTAGCTCTTCAATATACTCAAAAATTTCTGGGCATGAATGGGGTTTGAACATTGGCGATATAGACCTTTCTTGATGACGAATTCTTGAAATCAATTTGGGATTTTCGTAGATGTGTGAAGGATCTAGATTTGGATTAGCTCTGGTATATCTTCTAGAAGCCAGTGTGCTATTGAGAAAAATCAAAGGACATAACCAATTTACTCAGCCTATCCAATCCTAAACTTATCATCTGGAAGCTTAGAATTATTAAGAAGTAAGGGGATTTGATTTCGTTCTCCCCAGCGAATTCGCCACTATGTTAGCACCTAAATCCGCCTTAGGCTGAATGAAGGAAAAATTTAGGGTAACCACAAACCATGCTCAGTCTTGTAGCTAGCCCTACCAGAATAGGAGAGGGCTCTCTCTGAGTCACACTCAGTGAATAAGTAAATGAAATGGTCTGAGATGACTTACGGTGAAATATTTATCTTAGGCTAGTAAGTGAATATGGATACAAGAAATGATTTTTATGAATGACTATGTTTCTGGGATGGTATGGGACCAATGGACCGCGATGAACAAAGAATTTAATACAAAGGCACAGATTACTTTGTGAGGTAAGATAGGCGGAGAGTCCAGAAATTTAGTTTTAAAACAATGCGGAATGGAGAGATGGCTTAGGAGAGTGGAAAGGGCATTAGTACATGAATCCTTTTCAACAGAAGAAAGAACACTGAACATGAAATTTTCCCACAGGCAGAGCAATAAAATTGAATTCTACCTTATCTAACTTAGAAAATTTCACTCGAA
>APFE031020500.1:0-52763 GCA_000404065.3 Pinus taeda
TCATAAAAGAATATTGGCTGAAGCACAATAGTGCAAACTTCAGTCTGTTAAGTCTCTTACAAAATTTTACGACCCTTTCTAAAAACATGAAAGGGTCTATAAATACAATACTAATTTAAATATCTACTAAACAAAAGTGCTACTAAACTGATATCAATAACTTTTGATCCTATTTTGGCTAGCGATCTGGCGAGCTAGAGGGTGATTCATCAAGTCGGTTGCTTTCCTTTGAATCTGAGCTGATTAATTGCAAGCATCGGCTCAACTTCCGGAGGTTTGTTGAGGCGCGAACTGAGCTGGGCAGCATAGGTGGCATCTTGAATATCAGGAATCATACATTCGATGGCATCTGTTAAACACTTCAGGGCGACTCTTTGTGTATGTGGCTTAACTAGGAAGTGCCAATACGCTTCTAAGTTTAAACTATTAATCCCGGTGATTAATCTTCCCTTTTCTTCTAACTCAGGATAACATGATTGCTCCAATGCATTTGTTTTTGTAATCTTTCCTGGTGTACATTGGGAAATCATATTTGCCAAGTAGAGAGTGTTGTTAACTAAATCAACTAGATTTCTAGAAGTTGATTTACATCTTGAGGCTGCTCTCTCTGCTTTCATCACCTGAGTGTGCCATTCTGTGAAAAGTATATCCTTATGAGTTTCAAGTATCCTAGGCAAATTTGCTGCTTTTCCCTTATCAGAATCTTGCCAGTCAAGGTGTGCAGTAATGGCCTCATCGGCTTGATTCAAGTCATCTCTGGCTTTCTCTACCTACTCATTTATAGATATAGTTAGTTCGCACAGTGGCTCTGCTTGAGCGATCTGTTGACACAAGAGTTTAATTTGAGATATTAGCGCATTGTTTATCAATGATGCTTCTTTCCTGAACTCTGCCACTTGCGAATCCCCTTTTATCTTTTCTAGCTGCGATGATATTTGAGCGATTTTCTCATCTTTGGTTTTCACCATTTGCTCGTTCGCTGTTTTCAACTTTTCCAATGCCTCTGTCAATTCATTCTGTTTCTGGATCGCACTTTGGTCGATCCTTTGCTTCTCCGCTTCCAATTTCTAGGTTAATTGATTATTCATTTGTTGTTGTGCCAGCAACTGCTCCTCTGCTTTCGCTGCCTTCTGCTTTGTCTCGGCCAATTCGGTCTGTAATGTGGAGATTTCTTGGTCCTTATTCTTCAATAGAAGGCTTACCTCCGATGCTTTGTCGATTGTTGCTGCCGAATAGGCTCCAACATACTGTGAAAATTTAGTTAGATCATCGGAGGGGTCCAATTTCTCCTTCCATACTACATTACCCGTGACCGTTTGCTCTGGAAAGATAGAAGGTTGATCAATCCTTCGTCTTTTCCTTGATCGCTTTACAACTGCTCTATGCCTCAGGCTATAGAAAACATCCAATGGAGGAATATCTTCTACCTGTAGAATGATTTGATCGGTGGGATCTTTTGGAATTATCTCAATGTCTTTAGACTTAGGTGGGCCGTTGGTTCCACTTAGAACCTGGGATGAAGTATCGTCTCGCATGTCGCTGGTCTTAGAAGTGTCTGTACCTTTTGAGCCTTTTCCTCCACTGATGATAGAATCAAACTGCTGCCATTCCTGGAGCAATTTAGGGTTTGTGGTAGTATCTACATTGGCATCAATGGTGGTCTGTTGCCTTTTATCAGTTTGAGACTCCTTCTGTACTTGTTCCTGTTTTTTCTTCTTATGCTCCTCATGTTCCCTCTGCTGCCTATCCTCATGCTCTTTCTTTAGCCGTTCTTCCTGCTCCTTCCTCTGCTTTTCCTCTTGTTCTTTCCTCTACTTTTCCTCCTGCTCCTTATTATGATCTATTGTTATAGCAGGAGGTTCCTTTGTCTTTTGCCGACCAGGCTCGCTTGATGATGTCGCTCGGGTTGTTGCTAATAAATCTAGAGGCAGAGTTTGCAACCTCTGCTCTCTAAGTTTATTAAATTCAGTCAACCCTTCATCATTATATTTCATCCTAGCGAGTTCTTTAGCTTGACCTATTGTTTCAATTGAAGTGAAAGGTCATCAAACATATCTTCCTGATGCTCAAACGTTGTTAATTTGGCGTGTTCTAATGCGACATAGGAAACTAGATTTGGATCAAATGCCCTATTTGGGATTGTGGCCAGAGATAAAGATTGAATCTTTGTAGCTTCCTTTTCTGCATGTTTGAGATCATGCAGCATAAAGACACCACACCTTAAGGGAAAATCGGGCCAGCCTCTTTTGTTTTCCTTTTTGAGAGTCTGTGTATGGGAAAATTTGCTCCCTGGCTGCTATCCTGTGAAGGAAAGAGTCGTCTAAATCTTTGAGAGTGCAATCAGACTTCCGTAGTGAATCCGCGGTAGCTTCTGTTACCGTCTTCTTTGGTTTCTCGGCTTCAATTAAGTCGTAAGTTCCTTTCCAAGTAACTCTGGTGAGGCTCGTGCATGTAGTATCATATATTAGGCCTTTCTTCTTATTTGCAGCAGCTTGTCCTGCGACAAGTGGATTAGAAGCACCTGCAGTCTTCTTAGATTTCTTACCCATCATGCTCGAACTCCTGTCTATGAATGAATTTTGCACAGAGAGGCAATTGTGCGTAATAGAGAGAGACAACAATGAAAACTTGCAAGTGATCACAAATGAATAGGTGCGCAGTAAGATATAGAGCTTTTAAAACTGGCGCGGAGACAATCCATAGAAAGATTTTAGGACATGATTCCATTAATTGGCCGTATAAAACCTGTCACCCTATAAATGCCCATTATATCGTTATTCGGGCGAGTAATCTCCTTAAGCATGCAATGGACGTATTGGCGGCTGAGCGGAAGTGATTATGCCTTAAATATGAATAAATTGAGCTTTCCAATCACTTTAACGGATTTTTATTTAAAATTGTGCTTTATCGCATCGCATCGGGGTATGACAAGCGTGGCTTAACAATATATATTGGGTACCGCCGATCGCCGAATGCGATATCGCATCGGCGAAAAGCTTTATGCGCATCAAGACTTTAGTAAAGGTAATCCGCCGATCGCTGATCGCCGATAGCGCATCGCATAGGGGCAAATGGAATGGGGCGCTTTTAGACCTACATTGGATATCGCCGATCGCCGATTGCGATATCGCATCGGCGGAAAGCTTTGTGCCAATTTATATGCTTCTTATGTCATTGCGATATGTGATCTTGCGATCGCTTTATCGCAATGACCAAGATTCGCTTTATTTCTTTAAATGGATATTGTTTAAAAAGGGTTTTATAAAGCGTTCATTTGATTATCGGACTTTTTGAAAAATAAAAGTATTGATATCAACTTTATTTTAAAGGGACCCATTTCATAGTTTAATGTTTTATGAATAAAAATGACATGAAATGGGGGGTTGTTTGTAGAGTACAACACCACCTAAGGTAAATATCTATTTACATAACGATCTAATATCTATTTTATTCTTTTTTTGAGAATTTCAAATATTTTGATGTGTAATGCTTTGATTGCTTTTGTCATATTTTATGCCGCTTTTATTTGATTGGTCGCCTTCATTTATGAATCCTCAATGTCCTTTCCATTTTTCATATGCTTTATGGTCATGGATTCCCTTCTCTGATTTGAGGGGGGAAGATATGCATTATGGGATAACGTGTGTAATGATTACCGAACTCCCCCATAACTTTCTGATTTGACAAAATATTATTATTGGATTTATGAAAAGGTTTTTTCTGATTGAAATTTTTTCATGCAGCTTATCTGTTACTGTTTAAAACTAAAACTATGGATTCAAAAAATTTGCATACAGAGTAGTGAATTGTTTACAGAAGAACAACAAGTATGGGGGGGAACTCTATTTGCAGCGAGTCCACACTATTGCAACTAACAGAAGAGGCTCGAGCAACTCGCAGATAGGATGTGATTGCATGGATTCCACCTTTTGCATCACTTTCGGCATCAACTCATCCTACATCAGCTTCAACAAATGCGAGTCATGTCATTCCACATTTTTGGGGAGGTAAAATAACATAATTTTCTGATTTACTAAAAGTTTAGGAGAATTTCATGAACATCCATTGAGCATTATTTATCATCATTCATTCCACATCTTTACCGCTTCCCTTTTTCAGAGACATAGAAGCTTTCAGTTTGGGGGAGTGTTACATTAATTCATTTATTTATTATGATCATGCCATCATCCATCGATCTCCTTATTTATTCTCAAAACCTCTCTTATTCCATGTTGTTTTACACCAAACATAGATTTCAACCACAATTGTTGCAACCACCTCAATTTGTTTTCTAGTAATGCATGAGGGCATGCTAATTCTCGAGTTTGCGGGAAGAATTGCTACACATGATGGATGTTTTCTACTTTCTTTCTCATTTAAGGCATACAATTTCATTTTTATACAGTGCAGAAATTGATTTGCGTATATATTTAAAACTGTGAAGTAAATTCTCGTGATTTTTAGACAGCAAAGATGTATCATTAAAATACACAAACCCAGAAAATTTCAAGTTAAATTAGTTTGTAAAATTTCAAAAATCATGCATTGTCACCTACAGCCATTTTTCTTATATCTCATGATCCGTGCATCAAAATGATCTGATTTTTGGATTAGAAAAACATTAATATAGTAGAAATCTTCTTGCCAAATTTCAGCAAAATTTGGTTTGTAGTTTTTGAAAAAATGGTTAATGAAGTTTGTTGTTACTTAAATCATATTTTGCTGAAACTTCATATACATATGGTTGAAAGTCAATGTGAAAATTATTATTCCTTCATCAACATTGCTAAAATCAAATATTCATTATTTGAAGAAGAACTCATTTGTTCCATCAATTTCATGAGGTGGGATGAACATTTTTGTATGATAGCTTGGTTAATACAGAGGCTTTGAGTTGCATGAGGACATGCAACATATTCAGTTTGGGGGTATGTTGGGCCACTAATTTGTCATTATTAATATCACTTTTTAACTTCTATTTCATCCATTTCTAGAATTCTTTATCATGTCATTTATCATAATTTATCATATAATTCTATTTTATAATTATTTATGCTCTTATGGATAAATACAAATTTTCTCTTTTATTTTTAATAAATTGATTACTATTATGCATGATTTTACCAATGATGGTTTATTAATGAATTTGTTGTAACATCACTCATGATTTTAGCCTCCAAGATCTTTTCCAGATTGCAAATTTGATCTCCAGCTCATAATTAAATATTCCAACTTAGAAATTCGCTGGAATAAGAAGTGATAATTTTGCATTGGACGTTTCGGACAAATTAAGGAGAATCTAAAAAATCCGAAACATGGGTTTTGTTCAGAACGGACCAAATTATTTTTTTGTAAAGAAATTTTCCAAAATTTGGTTTGTATTAAGAGAAAGGAAGGTTCTTCAAAGATGATTTTCTTTGATTTGCTGTCACAGCCGTTTTCCAAATTCTTCCAATTGCAATACTAGATTCGACTTATTCCAACTGAATCATGATGGGAAGATATTTGACATCTAATCTTGTTTATTAATATTATGTAATCAATCCAAAATTGTAATTGAAATTATATTGTAATCATATTTGTTGTAACTTCTATTTGCTCTCTATGTATTTAAATGAAAAAAGAGATCAAAGAGAGGAGGAAGGATGAGGATAATAAAGGAGGATAATTAGATGATAATTGGGGAGATAATGGAAAGATAATTAGGAGATAGGAGATGGAAAATTGTTAGATAGGATGTTGCAGAAGAGATAAGATATGAGAGATGAGAGGATGAAAAATTGTTGAATTTGAGACAAAGCTAAGAGCTTCATTATGCTGTAATTATTTCTCCCATATGTTTTAATGAAGAAAGTTATCCATTGAGTTCTACATCTGTTATTTGTAATCTGAATTGAGTTATTTCTCAAGGCAGAACTGAGTCTTGGGCAGTTGGGCCCACTACCTTGGATGAGGTGCTGCCTTGAACATCTACAGTAGTTTAGTTGTGCGCTTGTTTCTTTGAATTTCAATTGTTGTTCTTTAAAGTAAATTTTCATTTTAATCAAGTAATTTGTTAAGTTGTTGCATTTTCCAGATTTGTTATTTCCTATAACTTCTAGATTTCATTTGATTTGTTGCTCTGGATTCGCATTTGAATTATGTTGGGTGCAATAGATTAAATTTTCAATTCAGCAATGTGTGGCTTAATTTAGCAATGATTCAAGTTGTGTGATTAGCATAATTGTTTTTCCTATCATTTACTTTATTCTTTTTAATTTTAGTTTTATTATTCAAGTTCTACATTTTATTTCTTGTTGAATGAGCTCGATGATATAGAACACAATCATATAAAACCAGTGTTAGTTTTTCGTAATGTTATGCATATATTTTTTCGTTTGCCTTGAAATAAAAAGACGCTCCTCGAGTTGATAATTAATGTCTGGGTGATTAGTTGTTTTATTTATTTATTAAGTAATTAATTTTACTCAACATACTTTCCTCGCAGTCCCTTAAAAAATTTTCGTTCCACTTCGCTATAGCTAATGTTTTCGTCAATCACGAAATAAGTCACAAAGCTTCCCAATGTGTGATCAATCCAGTGATCCACAGGCTGCACGATATTGACTTCTTACACCTCCAGTTGTCGCACCAATTCAAGACTCCACACGATAGGACCTTCGAGTCTCCACATCCTTGACTATTAGCCAATTTAGATAACCACTGGTATAGCTCTTTAGGGAAGAAATAGAAGAACGTGTCGGTATCGTTTGTACACAAAAATCACTGCAACCATTGTTCCTTGGATAATTTAGGGTTCTTGTTCTCCTAAGCCACGAATGTGTGCAATTTCTGATCAGTCCACTTACCAAGATCTTTCTTTGTAGGAAACCATTTATCACACATCTCTTAGACAGATCTAGGTCCCAACAACAAAACCATTTGTTGGATTAAGGGGGCATGACCCAGGTTCATAGTTGTTCGTGGCAATGAACAAAAACGTCAACTATTGGCCCTTTCGGCAACACCCTGGATAGCACAGGTTGTAGTCTCACCCGAAGCATTATTGGGGGATGCTAGAACTAGGTTTCTACATCCAGGGACATGTGATAAGCAGTTTTGCAGCTCAGATCTGCCTTCGCGTAGATAAGTATCTTCCTATGGATCACTACTGTAACTAGGTAAAATGGCTTCTAGACCTTCGCGAAGGTCTACAATCAGTCTTTGTGGACCTTAAATAGGAAGATTATCTATTTTCTCACATCAATAAAGAACCCTAGATCTGCCTTCACGCAGATCTATCCAATTCATCAGAAAACATAATAGAAATAGTATTTAACTTTGTGAATGTAGATAAATACTTAAAATAGACATAAAGAAGATAGATTCAATAGTTTTATGCATCATTTATTCATTATTCAATAGAAAACACATTATAAGCGACAAATCATAACATAAATAGAATCAACATAAATGCTAAGATCACATAGTAATTCTTCAAAATTAGTGTTTATTGATCTTCAACGTTTATATTACAAACTCTTTCACCCTGTGCACTTAGCTGCAGGGGTCTATGCACTCATCTGCGAACTTTACCGAGGCCTCCTGTGCACTCAGTCGCAGGAGCCTTCCCCTTCTCACCTAAGTAAAGGAAGGAGAGCCTTCCTGCCTTAGCACTTGCCCAAAACAACAAAAACCATTCAAAGTACATAATTCTTCATCCAAAGTAGAGAGGCTAGGTAATTGGATCAAGTAGATTGAAGTATATTGCAAAATTCAAAGAATTGTGGATGAAGAAGCCAAGCTTCAACTAGCTACTCTCCAACTTGGAGGAACATAATTTAGATGGTGGGAGAGTAAGGTTCAATAAGATCTTTAATGTATGAAAGGTAAAATGACATATTCTTGGTATAATTTTTTATTTTTTATTTTTTTTTAGTTTTTATTTTTGTGACACAGAGGAACCCAGCAACCTTCCTAACACATAACTACTAATAAACCTCCAGGGGGATACGATCTATCGTCCTCCCTGTATCTCGGGTCACAACGGGGGGATCTGAAACTATGTCTCTCGACTTTCAATGATTTCACATATCTCGGATTACCAATTGAGCTGCCCCCAGGGATATTCTTTGTGTAGATTTAAATCTACATTAAATAAGCAATTATATCCATCAGGATATTGCAACAAGCATTAATGGACTCTAAAAATATAAGGGAAGGTAAAATAAATAGAAAAAATGTAACATTATACTTAAAAGAGTTCCAAAAGAGAGCATTAAAATTGGGAATTCATATTTATACATAAGAAACTCTTTCAAAGTATAATGGTGGGTTGACTATTTATTTAGACATATTATTATTTTATTTGGCCCGACTAATGTTGATGAAGTTTGTGTCCAAGCTACTTACATTGAATCAAGGGGAAAGAATGTCCATGAAAACATCTCAAAGAAACCAGTTTAGCTAGTTGTGGGTAAAACCAAAGGAAAGGGTAAGGTTAAAGGATTAGCTATAATGAAAAATAAGGTCAAAAGTGCACATGTTCAGATTACAAAAGTAAGGAAATGACGATGCCAAATGTTGGAAGCTTCATCCGTAATTGATACCAAAGAGGTTTGGGAATAAGAAGGGTGATAAGAAAATGATTTCTATCTCCAATAGGACCTTGAATCAAATTCAAGTGATGAAGCCAAGATCATTTTCATGGGATACAAGGTATATCTTTTAATTCTAGTTCTAGCTCTAGTGCTCATTCTTCAAAATATGAAACTATAAATGATGAAAATGAGTGAGATATTTCATATTAGAGTCATCTCAAAGCATACAAAGATTAATAGACTCTTTGATAGTAGTTCACAAGCTTCTTATTTATGAAAAAATTGTCAATACATTGGGACTGGAAGCTAAGCCTCATCCAAAACCACATCCTTTAGGATGGGTATGTGAAAAAGCTAATTTATAGGTGTCTAAGCAATGTAAACTTATATTGATAACTACATCTAATTTCACTGATGAGGTAAGGTTAAATGTCATCACTTGAGATTTATGGGATTATTTTGGGAAGTCCATATTAAATGATAGGAAATATATCTTCTATAAGGAGGAGAATAAGTGTCATCCTATAAAATATGTTATTTTATATATCACGAGATCTCACTAAATGAAGATCAATTTGTCTCTTGTTACCAAAAAAATATGAAAAGGATTATAAATGTTATACAATTTTTTGTACTTATGATTGTAAAATCTAGGGATGATGATAAATCCAACGCTTCCAAAGGATTTAATCTTAAATGTAAAGAGGAATTATATAGGATATTTTCTAACTATGATGAAGTGTTTCAAGAACCTAAAGCATTACCTTGAAAGAGAGAGATACAACATGAGATCCAATTGCAACAAAATTTCCACCCCCCTAACATTTTTATGTATACATTATCAATGATTGAAAATGAAGAAATCAAGAAACAAGTCCAATAATTCCTAGAGAAAGGAGTCATGTGACAAAGTACTTATCCATGTGAATTTCCCATTATGCTAGTATCAAAGAAAGATGGTATATCGAGAATGTGCCTAGATTTTTTATCATTGAATAAGATTACAAACAATAATTGTTACCCTCTTCCACGCATTGATGATTTTCTAGATCAATTGAATGATGCAGTCTATTTCACTAGGTTAGACTTAATAAGTGGTTATCATCAAATCTAAATCCTTGAAGATGATATTTGTAAAATTTCATTTAAAACAAAGCAATGTCTATTTGAATGGCTAGTTATGCCCTTTGGTTTTTGTAATGATCCTACCACTTTTATGCAAATTCTGAATGATGTATTTAGGCCACTCATAGATGATTTTGTAATAGTCTATTTACATAGTATCTCGATTTTCAATAATAAAAAAATGGAAAGATCATTTAATGCATGTTAGGAAAGCCTTGGATGTTTTGAAAAATGAGAAATTATGTCTAAATATATCTGAAAATGTGAATTTGGTAAAATATATTTAGTTTATATAGGTTATATTATAGGGGGTGGTGAATTAAATATTAATCCCTCTAAAGTTGAAGCCATCAAGAAATTACCTAAGCCTAATAACATAAAAAAAAAAAAAAAGTTAAAGGATTCCTAGGAGCAATCCAATATTGGAGGAAATTCATTTCTAACTTTTCATTTATTGCATCTCCTTTACATGCTTTAACAAATACTAATCAGGTATTTTGGTGCTGACGTAAAAATAAAAATGACTTCTAGACTTTGGAAGAGATTATTACATCCCTAGTTCTAGCATTTCCAAATTTTCAACGATCATATGAAATTAAAACTGATGCAAGTGATTATGCCATGGGAGCGGTGTTAGTACAGGGAAGGAAACTGATTTGTTACCATTATGAGACTTTCAATAGTGCAATAAGAAATTATCTTACATATGAAAAATGATTATATGCTTTGGTTCAAAGTGCAAATAAATGGAAACAATATTTAATTGGAAAAGAGACAATCATAAATGGCGATCATCAACCTTTGAAGTGTCTACAATCAAAGTCCAAACTAATATAGTCAAGACATTTATGGTTGATGGGATGCATGTGAAAGTTTCATTTGGTCATTAGTTATAGAAAGGATATACAAAATAAAGTTTCAGATATGTTATCAAGACCTTTTATTACTGCATACCTTTTTTTAGAACATATTTCTTTAGCTCATGAAAGTTATATCGAATAATATTCTAGAGATGATGATTTCAAGGATGTGTATGAAACACTGATCCATGGCGCTCAAGTGGAAGAATTAAATTATCATGTTAAAAATAAATTGCTATATCATCTTGGTATACTTTATATTGCATCAAATGAAAGATTACATGTAATTAGAGGATAACATACTTCTCTCATTTCTAGCCATTTTGGCGTAGGAAGAATAAAAGCTAAGTTGAAACATTATTGTTATTGGCCTTGGATTAATGTAATTGTGTCCAAATATGTAAAGAAATGTGTATTTTGTGCTACTAGAAAACTAAGTAATAGAAAATTAGGTTTTTACATTTCATTTCATGTACCTTCTCATTCATAGGAAAGTTTGTATATGGATTTTGTAGAGAATCTAGCTATGTCTAGAAGAGCGCATGATTACTTGTATGTGGTAGTAGATATATTTATAAAAATGTGCCTTGATTCATTGTAATAATTAGGTGACAAGATAGAATATTGCGCATATGTTCTTTTAGAATGTTTGGGTTCATTTTGGTTTTCCAGCCTCCATTGTATCTAATCAAGTCTCTCCCTCCCATGGGGATATTTGGTCAAATTTATGAGGGTTAATGAACACCAAGATTTAGAAAAACACTCATTTTCATCCACACACTAATGAATAGACATAATTACTCAACATAATAGTGATAAATATATTATGAGGATATTGTAGCAAGCACCCTAAGCTTTGGGATGAGCAGTTGCATTTTGTACAACACGCCTATAATTGTGCTAGACATTCTTCTACACACGGGTCTCCTTTTGATACATGTTTTGGATATTTTCCTAGTTCTTTGTTAGAATTCACTTTTGAGAAAGATTCAATGGTGGATTAACACAGCAATACAGACAAATCTAGGAATTTCATCCAAAGGGTTCAATTATTTCATCAATTCATGCAAGAACAATTAGAAAAGAGGCAAGCCAAGTATAAGGCGAGGCATGGAAAGCATTGGGTTGATCATCGTTTCAAAGTCAATGATTAAGTTTTGTTATATATCAAAAAATAATTTATTAAATGTGAAGGTAAATAACTCAAACCAATTAGGTATTGTTTGTTTACAATTTTGGAAAATATTGGTGACATTAATTTCTTGTTACATTTACCTCCATATATGGATATGTATTTAGTACTAGTGAGTGTTGAAAACTTGATATTATATGAGCCTTATATGATTAAGGATAAAGGAGAGAATGTTAAAGTTCTTTTTGTTGATTATTTTTCTCCTAAATATATAAATGAGTTGTAAGAATATGTTATTCTCATAGGTAGGTGAGGAATTCATGTAGAGGTGATGTGGAATATGTCTGTGTGGGTAAAAGAAATGCATTCAAGTAAAGCATGATCGATGGAAACAGAAGAGGTGAGAGAGTTGTACCCTCACTTACTTTCTAAATAATATCCCTATTTTACTATTGTATCCCCCATATTATTATTGTTGTGCCCATGTAGTCCCCATATTGTTATTGTTGTGCCCTTACATTTTTATTGTTATGTATGATCTGATTATATTGTGACCCTTTAGACTCCTATATATATGAAGTAGGTCTTGTAATTTGTATCATCCAAGAATTATTAATTTATGTGATGTAAAGGAGGCTTCCACCTCGAAGAGGATATCTTTTAAGTCATTGATTTATCCTTTCCGTAAGTTGGTTGCATAACATTTGGTATCAGAGCTTTGGATTCTAGGGTTTCACTTCTTCAAACAGGCCATATTGGAATTTTTGCTATACCTTTATTTCCACAAGGCCTTAGAAGTGGAAAGATTTACCACATGGTGCTGAAATCTTGGAGAGCTTCGTGTAAAAAATTTAGAGTTTGGTTCACTAAATTTTTGGAGATATGATGTGAGTAAGTTAGGGTTTTTGCAGGCTACAAAATTTAATCTCAAACATGTTACCTAGGGAAAATCATCATAACTTTCATTTCAAGAATCATATTTTAATTATGTAAAAAGTGTCTGAAATTGAATGAACTATAGTTTTTCTTGTATCAATTTCAGGGCCGAAGGTTGAAAGAGTGACACATGGAATTCCATAAAACTTTGATCTACTGAACCAGTCCATAATCAGGTCATTGTAGGAGATTTGGCATAACTCTTTCTTGAATAATCCAATCTCGATCAGACTTATGGGGTTGGAAATAATACTCAGAGAGCTATTATAGAAACAAATTTTAGAACTTGGAGATTTGAAATTACAGAGTTACAACTGTTTCAAGATCGAGCTCTTAAAAGAAAGAAAAAGGTCTATATTTTCTTTAAACAATTGCATAATTTTTGTTTGAAAAATCAGTTTGAAGTGATTCCAAGGGAATTTTGAAGCATAAATATCAGTATTGGGTTATACAATACTCCTAAGAAAAATAATTATACACCCATTAAGCCCTTAGAAAGCTCTACTATGACACATGAAGATGAAGAATTGCAGCATTGATCCAAATGGATCCTAGAATACTCTCTAAGTCTTCGAAATCTTCTTAAACTTGTTTAAAAGACCAAAACAATCACATGAGAAAACCTTCATAAAACACCAAAAAACACTATTTTGAGGCAAAAAACATAAGAAAACAGTGAATGCACCAGAGCCGTTGGATCTGGATGATCAACAATCCAGATCCAATCGGCAAATCGCAATTAGTGGTGGCAAAGGGAGGCTATCGGCGGAGACCCCATGATATATGCGACTGCAATGAGCAGAGTCAACGAGGACTGTCGATCAAGCGCGCAGATCGATGGCCCATGTTGCATCACAAAATCGCTATCGGAAAATACAATGGAGCGGGGTTATATACATATACATATATGTGATGCGATGGCCGGCACTGATAACAATTATAAACGAAGTTTGATATATTTTGAAATCCAAGAAATGTCAATTTCCTTTGTATTTGCGATTTTCATTAAATAAACAAAATAAAAAGAATCAGGTGCCGATGCAATGAACTGGACCCAAAAGGGGTTTATTAATACTATTACACATGTTTTCAAGTCTGATAAGTAGGATTTTCATGTTTCAATGTATTTTTAATATAAAAGAGAAATCACAAAAATAGGCAGGATTTCAGGAGGACCTAAAGGCAAAAAGTGGTTTGGGTCGGGCTTCGTCCGATCCCATACGTTGGCTGCCACGCGTCTAAGCTGGGGAGAGAGAAAACCACCCTTACCAGGTGGTTAACCCCCATACGAAAGGGCCACCCAAAATGAACCACGACTTTTGTATCTGGATCTCCCGGATCAACGGCGGAGATGAGAACTTGCTACAAAGGCGGACCTGATAGGAGAATAGGATGCATTTATGAATATTTGAACTCCATATGAACAGTGCTTTGAAGTATTTTTCATGCTTTTCCAGCATTTCTCTCTGTTAGCAAACAATGGTCATTTCAAGGATTTCGATAGGCCCGATGCACTCATCCGTTGCGGAATAGGTGGCCACCTCCCCTGAAGGCATTATGAAATGATTATTTAATGCTAGAAGAGGGATTCGAGTGGACAGAGGTCGGGAGACAGAAAGCTGAGAAGAGGAAACAAATAGGCAACAAAGATTGGCTTTAAAGCCATAGAAGATAGCAGACAAAGGCAGGCAGTAGCAGAAGGCAGTGCCAAGAGACAGAGAGGGAGAGTGAGAGAGTGAGTCTGTGTACTCAGAGAGGCTTGAGAGGTTCAATTAAATCTCTTGCTATTGTATCTGTTGTGTGTTGAGACTTGAGTTGAGCTCATACCTTTGTAAAACTCTGTTCTAAAGAGATAATAGAGAGGTCACCCGTGAAGGCTAGACCAAGAGATGTATCCAAGGAGTATTGGGTGAACTCCTTATTAAACTACTGTGTTTATGTGTTTTTCCATTATGATATTTTACTGCTTCATTGTCTATGTATTTCACAATCGTATCGATCCATTGCATAAAGTAACATAGGCAAATCCATGCACATGAGTCTGTAATACCTAATAATTGTCTTAGATCTCATCTTCAGATCAAGTGGTATTCGAGCTTTAGGTTGCTAAGGTTAGACAAGCTTGTGCTAGATTGATGAATGATAACTAGGTCAAAGCTCAAATTAGGAGGAGAATTGGTTGATACTAACCCAGAAATAGGAAGAGTCTATCCTAGGAGGAAAATGGCAAAAGAAAGTCCCTTGGAATTAGACTCTCAGTTCATGGACAGTTTCATGACCATGAGAGCCATGGTAGAGGAGATGTATCGAGAATTGAAGAAAGGAAAAAGTCAAGATTCTTCAACCTCCAAACAAGACAAAGGAATGGAGGAACCTCTTCTAGATGGCCATTCTGAAGGCAAACGAAAAGGAAAAGAGCCTTCTCTATCAACACCTCCTTCTATCCCTTTGATTAAATTAGCTGTAAAATTTGATTTGACAATATATGATGGAGAATTAAATGCAAAAAAGATAGATAACTAGATTAGACAAATTGATGTGTATTACAGCGTGTAGAATATTAATTCAGAGAAGAGTAAAATTTAGCTAGCTAGCGTTCACCTTGGAGGAACTACCCTAGTGTGGTGGGAAGGCAAGACACAAGCTTATTTGAAGAAGCATGGTAAAATTCTTTCTACCTACAATGAATTTGTTTCTACCATTTAAAAATAGTTCTATCCACTAGCTTATATGCAGCAAGCCATCATGAGTTGGCAAACTCTTCACCAATTAAAGGGGCAAAGTGTACAAAGCTACACCCAAGAATTTAGAAAAAGAGCTTTAATTCTAGGCATTTCTTTAGAGTCATGTGAAACTTTGTTCAAGTATATAGGTGGTCTACACAACTATTTGAGGCACACCATTCTCATGTTTAACCCTACTAGCATAGATGAGGTATCTATTCATGCTACACATCTAGAGGCTAGAGGCAAGAATGTGAACCCAGAGATTGGGGGATCATCAAAACCCACTGCAAGAAAGAACAAGGAAAAGAAAAAACAGAAATGGAAAGAGAGGAAGGCAAATGCTATACAAAAAGACAAACCTTCATGCACTCACTGCAAGAAGGGTGGAAACAATGATGAACATTTTTGGTCTTTGCATTTGGAGCTAAAACCCAAGAATTTCGATGGCAAGAAGAAGAAGACTGTTGTAGCTATTCAGAAAGGTTTGGGGTCAGACTCAGGTGATGAAACAATAGTCACATCTACAGGTATAAAAGGTAAAAATTCTGAAGCATCTACTAGTAATTCTACACAATCTATTGCTGATGAAGAAAATGAGATGAAAAGACATGAGCTTTTTCATATTAGAGTTATTTCCAAGCATTAAAAGATTGATACTTTATTTGATAGTGGCTCACAAGTAAACTTGATTTCTAAAGCAATTGTAAAGAAGTTGGGACTACTAACCACACCTCATAAGAAGCCATATCCATTATGTTGGGTATGCGATAAAGCAAAGCTACAAGTGACTAGACAATGTAAACTTAGGTTTGCATTTGGGTCAGCATTTGTAGATGAGGTTGAGTTAGATATAGTTCCCTTGGATATATATGGTATTGTTTTAGGAAGTCCTTACTTGTATGATAGAAAAGCCATTTTGTATAGAGTTGAAAATAAGTATCAACTCACAAAAGATGGAATAGAATATCTTGTAAGAGCTCATCAGCTCAAAAATAACTACACTCTCATTAACTCAGGGAAGATGAAAAGAATTGTAAATTCATGCAAGAAATTTTTACTGATGGTTGTAAAGGAAAAGAAACCTGATTGAGGGCTGTGACGCTAAACAGAAAGCTGATTTAGAAAAAGTTGTTTCAGAATATGATATCTTATTTCAAGAACCTAAAGGTCTTCCACCCAAAAGGGAAATTGTACATGATATTCATTTGCAGCAAGATTCTCCATTGCCTAACATCGAAATGTACAGGTTATCTGCTTTAGAGAATGCAGAAATCAAGAAGCAGCTACAGGAGCTGCTCGAGAAAGGGTTCATAAGACCAAGCACATCACCATGCGGATCTCTAATTGTGTTGGTGAGAAAGAAAGATTGTTTGTGGAGGATGTGCATCGATTATAGAGAACTAAATAAAATAACGATCAAGAATCAATATCCTCTTCCTCGCATAGATGATCTATTAGATCAACTAAAAGAAGCTGTTTACTTTTGCAATTTAGACTTGCATAGTGGCTACCATTAGGTCAAAGTAGCAGAACAAGATGCATGGAAGACTGCTTTCAAAACAAAGCAAGGGCTGTATGAATGGCTAGTTATGCCTTTTGGCTTAACTAATGCTCTTGCCACTTTCATGAGAGTAATGAATGATGTACTCAGGCCTTTTATTGGATGATTTTGTAATTGTATATTTATATGACATTCTTTTTTTCAGTAAAACATGGGAAGAACATTTGAAGCATGTAAAGCAGACTCTAGATGTTTTGAAAAAAGAAAATCTCTATGTTAAGTTATCAAAATGTGAATTTGGCAAAGCATCTTTGAATTATTTGGGTCATATAGTAGGGAGTGGTGAATTGAAGATAGATCCCTCTAAGGTTGAAGTCATTGTGAACTGGCCTAAACCCAAATCTGCTACAGAAGTTAGAAGCTTCCTAGGAGCAACACAATATTAGAGAAAGTTTATTGCTAACTTTTCCTTAATTGCAGCTCCCTTACATGCTTTGACAGGATTGAACAAGGTGTTTCAATAGGGAGGCAAATAGCAGAAAGCCTTCGATGCCTTGAAAGAAAAAAATAGTATAGCACCAATACTAGCATTGCTAGATCTTCAAAGACCATTTTAGATTGAAACAGATGCCAGTGACTATGCCATGGGAGCAGTGTTGATGTAACACGATAAACCCATATGTTATCATTCTGAGACATTTAATTCTGCAGTAGTTAACTACCCCACATATGATAAATAATTGTATGCATTAGTACAGAGTGTGAAAAAGTGGAAACATTACCTATTGGGCAAAGAAATAGTTACACATATTGATCATCAACCACTTCAATATTTGCACTCACAAACTAAATTGCAACAATCAAGACACTATAGGTGGATGGGATTTCTACAACAGTTTCATCTTGTCATCAGATATAAGAAAGGCATACACAATAAAGTTGCAAATATGTTGTCCAGACCAATCATAAATGCATCTACTATACTTAAGCATAATTCAGTATTGCATGAAAGCTACATTGAACAATATGCCCAAGATGTATATTTTAAAGATGTATACGTAACTTTAATTCATGGCAAACAAGTAGAAGAATTGGATTATCATGCTAAGGACCAACCCTTGTATCATTTGGGAAAGTTATGCATTCCTCAAACTGAAATAGTTAACATAATCCGAGAAGCACACACTTCTCTAATATCGGGTCATTTTGGTGTAAGTAAAATAGTTGCACAGCTCCCAAGATTCTGCTATTGGCCAAGAATGCATGAAACAGTTTCTAGATATATAAAAGGGTGTACCATGTGTGCTAAAAGCAATCCCAACAATAGAAAACTAGGCACGTACACTCCACTTCCAGTTCCCTCTCATCCTTGGGAATGTGTTTCCATGGACTTTGTTGGGGGACTGCCAAAATCTAGAAGAGTTCGTGACTATTTATATGTTATTGTGGACAGGTTCAGAAAAATGTGTATTTTAATACCTTGTAACAAACAGATTACAGCTAAAAAAACAGTGAAGTTTTTCTTTCATCATGTATGGGTGCATTTCAGGTTACCCACTTCTATTGTATCTGATCGAGATTCCCGATTTGTTGCGAAGTTTTGGTCAATTCTATGGGAGCTAATGGACACCAGACTGAAGAAGAGCACAGCCTTTCATCCACAAACAAATGGTCAAACAGAGGTGGTCAACAAGACAATGATCTAGTTGCTCAGGGGCTATTGCAGCAAGCATCCCAAGCTTTGGGATGAACATTTGTGTTATGTGCAACATGCTTACAACCGTGCTAAACATTCTTCTATACAAAGATCTCATTTTGAGACTTGTTTTGGTTTTACACCAAGGTCTCCCTTGGATTTTGTCTTTGGAAAGGATATAGTAGTTGATGGACAAAGTGATATGGACAAAGCAACCAAGTTCATTGAATAGATCCAAGAAATTCACCAAGAAATGCAGGAATAGCTGGAGACAAGCCAAGCCAAGTACAAGGCAAGGCATGATAAGCATCGGATGGAGCATAGCTTCCAAGTTGGTGATCAAGTCTAGCTATATATCAGCAAGGACAGAATGCAAGGTGAAGGAAGGAAGTTGAAACCAATAAGGTATGGGCCTTTCAAGATACTTGAGAAAATTGGTGAGAATGCCTTTTTCCTTGATTTTCTAGCTTATATGCACATTTATTCAGTAGTAAATGCAGAGAACTTGAGACTGTTTGAACCTTCATTGATTGAAGATCCTGAAGAGAAAAGTCAGTTGCCTTCTATTCATGACCTATTGCCTAAATATCTCAATGAGTTGCAGGAAGATACAGTTCTGGATAGGAAGGTGAGAACTACGTGCAGAGGGGATGTTGAGTACCTCAGGATAGGACTCAAAGGTTCAAAACCAAGCAGTGCAAGATGGATATAGATTGGACAAGTGAGGAAGTTGTATCCTCACTTGATTGATGCTTGAAAACCAACTTTTTGTGGTCCAAAAGCCTTTTTCAGTGGGAAGGCATGATCCAAATGAATCATAAGATACTCTCTAAGTCTTCAAAATCGTTCAAAAGATCAAAATTATTGCATGGAAAAACCTTCATAAGACAGCAGAAAACACTATCGGGAGGCGAAAAACACAAGAAAACAGTGAAAAACAGAGTATCGGAAGCTTGAACAGTGAACGCACAGGAGCCGTCGGATCTGGCCGATCATCGGTCCAGATCCGATTGGCGAATCGCAATCGGCGGTGGCAAAGGGAGGCTATCGGTGAAGACCCCATGATATATGTGACTACGATGAGTGGGGTCAACGAGGACCGTCGATCAAGCACGCAGATCGACAGCCCATGTTGCATCGCAATATCGCTATCGAAAAATATAATGGAACGGGGTTATATACATATACATATATGTGATGCGGTGGCTGGACCCGATAACAATTATAAACAAAGTTTGATATATTTTGAAATCTGGGAAACGTCAATTTCCTTTGTATTTGTGATTTTCGTTAAATAAACGAAATATAAAGAATCAAGCGCCAATGCGATGAACCGTACCCAAAAGGGGTTTATTAATGTTGTTGAATACTATTTCAAGTCTGATAAAGTATCTTTTCAATGCTTTAACACATTTTAATATAAAAGGGAAATCCACGAAGCAAGTGGGATTTTGGGAGGCCAAAGGTGGTAAGTGGTTTGGGTCGGGCTCCGCCTGATCCCACACATAGGCTACCACATGTCCAGGCTAAGGAGAGAAGAAACCACCCTCATCGGGTGATTAACCTCCGTACTAAAGAGTGGCCCGAAATAAACCACAGTTGTTGGATCTGGATCTCCCAGACCAATGGTGGAGATGCGATAAGCAGCCTAAAGGTGGACCCGATAGGAGAATAGGACATGATTATGAATATTTGAAGTCTGGATGAATAGTATTTTGGAGGATTTTCCATGTTTTTGCAGCGTTTCTCTGTGTTAATGAAAAATGGTCGTTTCAAGGATTTCAAAGGCCCGATGTACTCATCCGTGCAGAATAGGTGGCCACCTCCCTTGAAGGTGTAATGCAATGATTATTTAACGCTAGAAGAGGGATTCGAGTGGACAAAGGCCAGGAGACAGAAATCTGAGAAGAGGAAACGAACAGGCAGCGCAAATTGGCCTTAAAGCCATAGAAAACAGAGAACAAAGGCAGCAGTATTAAAGGTAGTGTTGAGATAGAGCAATAGAGACAAAGAGTCAGTAAGGAGAGTATGTGTACTCAAAAGAGACTTAGGGGATCCAAGTAACGCCTTATTATTTTGTATCTGTTGTGTGAGGCTCAATTTGAGCTCACTATTGTAAAACTCTACTTCTGAAGACATAATAGAGAGGCCACCACTGAAGTTTGGACCAGGAGATGTAACCCAGGAGTATTGGGTGAACTCCTTATTAAACTTGTGTTTGTGTGTGTTGTCTATTATGCTTCTTTAACTGCTTCATTATCTATGTATTTCGCAATCTTATCGATCCATTGCATAAAGTAACATAGGAAAATCCATGCACATGAGTTTGTAATGCCTTACTAATTGTCTTAGATCTCATTATTAGATCACTTCTTACCTATCACTTTATCCTTGGGAGCCGAAGTTGATACCTTTTGCTTTGGATTTGCTTGAGGTGAATCAACAAAGCCTCTACTTCGGGTTGCAACATGTAGTGCTTCTTGTTTTTCTTCATTTGGAAGGATAAAATCCCACATCACTTGTAACTCAACCACTTCCTCACCATCTGTTTCTTCTTCAGTTGTTGAGACTTCATCTTCCTCTCCATCTGATTCAGCATTGATATAGAATTTGGAGGCTTAGGATCAACAGAGGAATTCCTTTTATATGGTCTGAAAGATTTCTTTGAGGAAGTCTCTGCTACTTGTCTCTTGATATCAACCATTTCATTAGACATGGCTTTGAGGAATTTTTGTAAACCTTCAAGATCAAAAGGATCTTTAGGTGCTTTTTTCTTGGATTCATCCCTAAAAGTCACTTTTTGGATTTTCATTCTTCTAAAGCATTTTTCTTATCTAAGGTTAGAATTCGTTTTTCTACAGCTATTGATTCTTTCATGTTTTCTACCAAATTTGGTTTGGCAGCCCTATAAAATAGTTGTGTTCGAAGGGAGAGCAGAAATATACCACTCATTTTTTACTTCATTGCAGGGCTTGGATGTCGCTGGTATTTTATTCAATAATTTTTTAAAGCGATAATTGAAGTCTTTAATCGGTTCCTTAGGTTCGGCTTTCAAATTGGAGAGATCATTGATTAGGGTAGTTTTGGATCTGTCATCTCCAAATTTGGTTAGGAACTTCTCTTGAAAGGCATCCCAACTATTTATAGAACCTTATGGTAATGAGAAGTACCATGATCCTGTTGATCCTTGTAAGGTATAAGGAAATAATCTTACAACTGCATCTTCTTATACTACTACATTTAGATTAATAGACAACATAAAAGTGTTGATGTTTTCCTCAACTAGTAGGCCATTTAGTAGGCCATTATCGAGATTGAACTTTGGTAGCCATTTTTCGGGATGACCTGGCAATGGATGTAAATGTCCTGCCATTCTTACATCTCCTAGATTTATCCATGGCCTTGGAGGATTTTGAGCCATTGTTGGTGTCTACGTAGAAGAAGATGTTCCAGTGGTTGAAGGTGATTGGGTAGAGGATGGTTAAGTTCTAGTACCTGTGTAAATCACAATCCGGAGTTGTGAGGTGGGTGATTGATTTTATGATGAAATGGATGGAATGAATGAAGATGATTCAGGTGTTGATGAGAGAACCTCACTATGAGATTCAGATGGTGTCTTCTTAGCTTTCTTACATCGTGGTAGAGGAAATTCGAATGGGGGAATCCCAAACTTTTCACTCTGTGCTCTAATTAACTGTTAAGATGAGGGAAACTGAGAAGCAATGTTATCTTGGGATAACTCAGATTCTTCTTGAGATATCAAAATCCCTTGTAACTTATGAATCAAAGATTGGAATTCAGAGGTTTCTATAGAAGAAGAATGATCTGGTTTCTGTGGAATTTCAATAGTGGACTCTAAGGGTGTATTTACAACTTCCCGCTTAGGATTCAGAGATCTGGAATGGGATCGAGAAGTTGGAGGTGAGGGTGAGGGAGTTTTACTCTTACAATGGCTTGTTGGTTTTAATTACTTGCGATTCATATTTAGGCCCTCCTTCTAGTGCTAAAATTTTGAAGCCTTGAAAATCATTGCTACAACATGGGGGAAATCCACCCAGTTCAGACCTTGGTTGGTAGCTCCTTTTCCGTTTGGTGTAGTGGCTCCAACTGGGGATAATGGGACCAGTTTCCCAAAAAGATATTTTGGTAGTGTTGATGGGGTGATATATGATGTAACGGGGGAATGATTTAGCTAAGTGTAATCTAATCTAAACTATTAATCACATGCATATATCCTAGTTTTAAACATTATCTAACTATAACTATACCCGAGAATAAAAGTAAAATATGTGATCTACAGTAATGTCCTATAGCAATTGGTAAAAAAGATCATTCAACTACAAATAAAAAGTGAAATCATTTTAACAATAATCATTTTGGATAAATAGTTATCCAAAACAATTGTGAGAGATATATCGCATATAGAATCATTCATGTATTCAACAGGAAATTAAAGCCAATACCATACAAAAGTGCAATAATGCTAAACGAAATTCAAACTTTCATACATAAAGCAATTCAAGAAAAGTTATTGCCTGATACATAAAACAAAACAAAAAACAAAAAAACAAAACCAAAAGATAAAAGTACCATCTATAATAAGTTATGCTCATGTGTTTCAGGAATATCGATCTAATTCCAACCAGTCCAACATCATCTAAGAGTTAAAAAGTGCAATTTCAGTAGAACATGCTAGATATAAAAGAAAATAGACCATGTTCCATTCATTCCACCAGAACCTCCTCAAAGGTATAGAAGTGAATGTTTTGAAGAATGTTTCTGATAAAAAATTTGGACCCCTCTCTAAATGCATGAGAGGGGTCTAAATACTAAAACTATAAGTTCTAAACTAGATTATTACAAAAATAGTTGAGGAGGTTTAAACGACCTTCCTCAGATTATTTGAAATGAAACTAAAATAGAAATAAAACAAGGTGACTAACTCCTTTTCATTTGATCCTTAATATTGCAAATATTTATCATTGGTTTGAGTTGTGTCAGTTGGTCGATCACATATTTCAATTGTCCAGTAAATATGGCATCCTGTCAGTGTTGGCACCATTTTCTGTGTGGAAGTGGTTAGGCATCGCAGGGTCATCCACTGGCTGTATAGATTGACTAATAATTTCCATTATGATTCCCAGGTCATCTTTCTTGTTTGTATGATCACCTCCTCCCTTTCCTTTGTTGCTTGTCTCCGTTGCTGCTCCAGTTGATTGGCGTTTGGAAGAAATCCTGGTATAGATTCTACAACCAGGTTGGAACCATGTAGATTTTTTTTAATGGCTTCAATGATGTTGTTTGCTACTATTGTCGCGATCGTTGTTGCCCTTTCTGCTTACTTGAGCCGAGAATCCCAGTCTGCAAATAGAATTTCTTTATGTGATTCCTCCAGTTTTGGAAAATCAGCCTTTCTTCCATCTTCTGATTCTTGCCAGGTGATAAAGTCAGAAATCCTTTTATGGATTTCATCATACTCAAGCCTCATGTCGACGAATTGGCTTGTTAGCTTATCACTGATCTCACAATAAGGATTTATTTGCAAGATTTCCTGGCACAGAAGTTCCTTTTGTTGCATTAACCGGGTATTAAGGCTGAGTGCTTCTTTTACGAACTAATCGATTTGCAAAATATATTTATACTTCTTTGTCATATCTTGAATCCATGCATCCTTTTCTACTAGGTTGGCTTGATGTTGTATTTGCATATGTTCAAACTCTTGTTGTAGTTTGGCAATTTGTAACTCTGCTTGTTGGTTAGATTTTTCTTGCTCTAATTGTTGTTCCAACAGCAAGATCCTTTGTTCCTTTTCTCTTAGTAGTATTTGGACCTCTGTTTCTTTATCAATAGTTGTTTTAGCATAGGCTCCGGAAAATTACAATAGTCTCGTAAGGTTCTCAGATGGGTCCATGGGTGAATCTTTCCAAACAATATCCATTGGTTCATTGTCGAGAGTGGTAACAGTTGCAGCATCCAAATTTATTTTCTTCCTTTGCCTCTTGATGACAGCTTTGTGGGTAAGGCTATAAAACACATCTAAGGGAGGAAATTCCTCAATCCTCAAAACAATTTCAGAAGTGGGGGTGGCAGGAAAGAGCTCTACATCTCTAGTGCTTACAGTTTTCTCCATTGTAACTTCTTGAGTTGATCTGTGTTGTGGAGTCTGTACTTCATATTTTTGTTCTTCTGTATGGAGCTTTTTATTAAAATTATCTCATTATTTTTCCAAATAAATACTTAGAGGTTTTGCCGACTCGGTGGAGGTAGAGTGAATTTTAGCCCGTTTCTGCATTGAGGTTTGCTTGGATGCTTTCTATGTAGTTATGGTTGTGTCCCTTTCAGACTCTTTGTTTTTACTGCCCCCATTCTTGGACTGTTGCTCTGAGTGCTCTGGCTCATGGGTAGACTTCTCCTGGGACTTTGCTTTGGAATTATCTTTAGAATTTTCTCTAGAGCTTTCCTCTAAGCTTACACTAGGAGTTGGCTCTCTTATTGGTTCAATCTGTAGCAAGTCCAATGGTACCTATAATAATCTCCTCTCTCTATATTCATGGAAGGCCTCAAGATCATCTGGGGAAAAAAGTAGTGATGCCATATGCTTTACTTCCAAAAATATTTATTTTTGTAGGATTATGCATCTTCCTCATGGGTGAATATTTTCACTTTCACTATAGCAGTGAAGTCTTTGGCGGTGCCATTTGGGTTATATTGTCTTCCTGGGAATGTAGCCAATTTTAGAGATTTCATAATCTCTGCTTCCTTGCATTCATGTCCAAAATCGTGTATTGCAAACACACCACATTGCAATGGAAATGTAGGCCAAATGGCCTTTTTCTGTTCCTTCAATCCTTTGCTCAGCCCACCTTCTCCTATTGTTTGATAGGCTATCTCCCTAGCAATCAACTTATCAGGGAATAGTATGGGAGGACATGTGGTGAAGAAATGCTTCCAAATACTCTGATATATGTAAATATCTTCTCCCAAAACCATCTGGCTACAGGTAGGATATCTACTTCAGCTTCTCTAGAAAACCTAGGGCTATTTTTGTTGTAGACTTGTTTATCGATAGGCAACATAACTCCATGACAAATTATGTAAAAATGGGGGTGAAACTGAGAATCCCACATATTCTTATGATATATATGAACTAGAAGTGGGTCTTTCACAATCCACTTCCATCCCATGATAGGAAATTTGGAGCCAAAACAGATCGCATACATTACATAGGCACTCAGAAAATATGGAGGGTAAACCCTTGAAGAGATACTCCTCTTTCTCATATACTCCATTATAGCCTTCGCCAAATTATCAAAAAAAAATTGGGCCCAATTCATTATTGTTGTGTTTACGGCTACATCTATCAATGACAACCATTCTGGGGAAAATTCGGTACTATCAGGCTTGCCAAACATTCTACATGGCATGGCTTCTGCAAAAACTATGAGAGGGAGATATAGATTCCGTAGAATACATACCCATTTTATCCTTTTTGATCTTGCATTCATTTTACATCCAGGTTCTTGTGACGTCTGTTGGGTCTTCATTCTCCTTAGCAAGTTTCTCAAGGAACTGTTTGTTGTAGAACATATGTGGCTCTCACAGATTTTACATAAGTCACAGGTTGTCTGGTGAAAAAGATCCCATAACTTCTGCCTGCTATTCTTAAATTATTTGTCTGATACATCCACCTAATCAATTATCCACTTGACCATATTTATATATGGAATTATCTTTGGTCTTGCGGCTATGCAGTGTAGAAATGAGCACGTCATCTCGAAGATGGAGGTGTCTGAGGAAGTATGACCATCGGTTGTGGCCTTTGTTACCAAAGGTCTTGGTTTCTCTTCTTCTAATAAATCATACATGGTTTCCCATGTAGAGGTTCCTCCATCTCTGCTGCATGTAGCATTAGAAAATAAAGGAGTCATTTCTGATTTCTCAGACGCGGCTACCTTGCCCCTCTTTGTCATTGCTCCCAATGACTTTCTGTGGATTTTTCCTGAAAATGGAGCAAAACAAAAGCTATCGGATATACAGAGATAAGAATGAATGATGCAGATAACTTTGAAAAGGTGACAAGAAAGGAGTTTTTATTTGAACGCAGGTGAGAAGATATTGTATCATGTTGAATTCCCTTTCAAACTTAAATGTTATTAGCCCTTACTAAATGCCCACTAATGGTTCCTTATCCCTAGCTTTATTGCTTATTAATGCTCTGCATCATAAGTCGAAGAAGAAATTTTTTAGGGTGGTAAGCCTTTAAACTGCGAAAATGTTGATTTTTCGATTGCGATGCAATATCGCAAATGGCATTATCACATTGTGGTTATGTGTTTTCTTTAATGTTTCTTTAGTTTCTACGGGATGCGAAATGTGGGCCACTCATTATCATTTTCAAAGTGTAGCTTATATTTTCTATGTAAATCCCTTTTTCTTAAGCAGTGGACTTGAGTTCTTGTTTATAGCATATTTCGAAATCGGGTCCGGGTCTTCAATCGAATTTCACAATCTCTCATGATGATAAGGTTTCAGGCTTCTCTTAAGTGTTCTTAATATGATGCGATAAGCGAGGTTGTGTTATCGCAATCTCGCATATCGTGTGGTTTAAGATACTTTGTTAAGGCATGCCCCTTGTAAGTGGTGATTTGCGATGCGGGCCTTATTTTAATAAGAAATGCCTTAGAACTTAGTTCACATGGGAAACCTAATAGTTTCGAGGTTTAGCACGGCGTTCTCTTTTGATCGATTTTTGCTAGTTTTGATGGATAGCAAGGCTTTTGACACGCTTGATCGTGAGATATGCGAAAAGGAAAATGTTTGCTAGCTTTTTCCAAAGGTTTTATCTTGATATCTTGCTTTATTCCAAAAATTAACAAGAAAAATGCCTAAATGCTAAACTTATTTTTGGAAGGATTTTTTTAAAGGGTACCCATTTATTAATATAATATTGACTATCACTATTACTAAATGGGGGGTTGTTGAATAGTACAACACTTTATTAAGGAAAAATTCATGTATTTATGTGTAACATTATTTGATTAATCAAGAAAAAGTGTTTTTGCATTTTTAATTTGGTTTCAAAGAAAGATTAGGTTTAACTCACTCATGGGAGTGCTTAGGATTATGAATATGTTGTAAGAATAGATTAGCATAGGTAGAAGAGCAAATTATCACTAATGGTATGTCCATAGAATTATGTGAGTGACTATTTTTTAGTGGCATTTGTGACAGGTTTTTCCATCCATTTGATTTGATGAATACATGCGATCAAAAGTGAGCCTCACAGTGCAAGAGATGATGGGCCTTGATGCTCCATGGACATGCTAGAAGAGGTCTCAACGTAACTAGTAGAATAAAGGGGTGCATGATTAGGCAAGGGATATTTTAGCTAGATAAATGAATGTCCAACCAATGAAATTCTCGATGAGTGTGCATGGAAACATCTATCAATAGTGAAGCAACATCCATGTTCAACACTACTAGAGCTTGAGAGTGAAGTGGAATAATAATTGGAATACCTATTTCCTAGTCCAGTGAAGCGATTGGGAATTTAATAAAGTGTGCCATAGGAAACTATGAAAGAAACTGTGGAGAAGCATAATTCTTATAATGTTGTGACCCCTTACAATATTTCATGAGTAAATGAGAGAACTAAGGGAGTGTCATTAGTTGCAAATATTGCATTGATAAAAAGCTATGAAGTAATGTATGGACCCATGAATGAGATCCTGGAGTTTCATTTAGCATGGGATTCGAAAGGCCATGACACACATGCTTCCTTAGTTGGCACTATTTAAGTCTTAGATCTCAAAAGTTAATCTTTAACCAATGATTTGCACATCAACAGATCAAAGAAGGGTAGTACGAAATGCTCATTCTCAACTAACTCCCAAATTCTATCTCTAGAAAGGAGAAAGAACATTATCTATGGATGAGCAGGCGTTTACATTCAATATTCCACAAATGTAGTTGATTGACTTCATCTCTTGTTTCCCATCAACAAATCGAGGTTAATTTCTTTAATAACAAACATGCAAGATCAAGTAGGAACTCTACCATTTGATGCCTTGATAGAGCTAGCATGAAGAAAAGTACACTTAATATTCAAAGCAATTAGTAATATAAGAAATGGTATTTAGTTTTTGTGATTTTATATATAAGGTTTACATAAATGGAATATTTTGTGGATAAAGTAGCATTATTGCTTGAAGCATTAAAATATGAATATCTACAAATATTTATATTTAATTTAAAAGTTTTTCTTCAAATGTTTAGTAGCATTTTGTTTCACTAGTTGATATAATATCTAATCAAAATTCCTCAAAAAAAGGGTGTTTTCTATCCGATTCTTATACTTCACAAGTGTATAATGCCTTGAGAGAGAAGAATGACATACATTCCTTGATAAAATATCACTCATTAACTTGCTTAAGGGATTATGATATAATTCCAATTTGTGGCTTAATAATTGTTTGATGTTATAGAAATCAAGAGAGATGTGTCTAATATTGCAGGGAGTGGACAAATATTTGCATCAAGTAGTATAAAATCTTTCCTTATCTACGCCTTCTTTTTTTTTAATATCTTCTTCATTTTTCTTCTTTTCTTTTTTTCCTCTCTTCTTATCTTCTCTTGTCATGTCATGCTATCTTTATTTTCCTTATCATGCCAAATAAATTTGGTTTATGAGATGTATCGCGCAGAAGAATTTTGTGGTTTGATACATTACACCTTAAAAAAAAAATATCCCATGTTAGTCATTTTTTTTAAAAGGTTACACTTGTAGTTGTCAAGGAATTATAGATTCAACATTAAGATCTTATTTTGACCTAACAAATCAATCTCACTAAATAACCCCAAAAAAGAAATCCAAGTATAGAGATATTGCACACTAAAACATGAAGAAACTATGTTATTATGCAACGCATACAACCCCAATGTTGCAAGCAAAGCTCTAATACCACAATGTAATGTACCCATTACTGCATGGCCTTAGGTATCACATTCTTGAACTAATTCAAGACCTTGATAAAATTTAAAAGAAAAAAAGTAACATGCAATTTCTTATACTATCATTTCTATCATTTTCTAATTTTTTTCTTACATGGATCTCACCTTATTTGAAGATTAGATAAACCTTGAAAAAGTTGGAGAATTTGAAAACTTGTAAACTCCCTAACTATGAAAATGTGTACTCCATACTTTGTTTTAATGTTCAAATTTATGGTTACAATTTGCGCTAAAATCTTCACTGAAGCACATTGATAGCACATGTTTTGATATTGATATCTATTAAGCCTTTTGTTGATCATTATTTACCTGTCATAAACTTTGGAGTGCTCACAATTACTAAGCATTTTGTTAATCACTATTTACATTACATCACATGAACTTTTTAATGTCATAACATGGTTATTGACATTATTTATATTTGATATTAGGAATATAATGGTCATTGACATCATTAAAAAACAATTTTGATCATCATTATGAACATTGTCTCTAAGATGTAATTTCACATTTTAAAAATGCATGTTGAATCAATGTTTTTATTGGTTCAAATAAAGTGTTAAGATCAATATTTAATGTTACAATTACGTTATTGGTATATGGTATACATGACCTCTCATGATTTAGTAATTATTGATGATGGTAAATGAATGATCTATGATTTTTAGTTGTAAACATATTTGATGATCTAGTTTCTGTAGAAATTTTATGAATAATATGACACTTATTCAACCGAGATTATCCTGATTATACACTATTAAGGAATGCATGCATAATACATAATATCATCTACATTTAATCATCAATATTGCAGAAGCAGAAACAATTGCATGCGAAGATAGAAGCATCAATCACACATATCAACACAGCATATCACTGGGGAAAGCATCTCGCTAAAAACCCAAAACGATCTGTATATTATATTGATTGAGAACATGTAACAGAACACAGTACAATGCTCCTCGCAAGTACTCATTACTATCTCCACCTGTTACACACAATACAGCACAGATATGTGTCAATCACTGGCTCAAATCACCCCTGTTGCTTGCCTGCCTCCACTGCGCAATCCTGCATAGAGAAATGATGAGAATGGATGATCCACTCACGTGTTTCCCTTGTGTAACACTATGAAATCCTCATTGCCAACTCAATCCCACTGATTGTGCAAATCACATGCACAACTATAGTCACAACTGACAGTTGTCTTGCCCTTTCACTTACCTCTAACACTTGTCTCCACTGAACTATCCATGCACTGAGTTAACTGATGTATTCTTCAGTTGCTTTATGAGTTAATAATTAGTGAATGAATTAATAACTAATTCACACCACTCAACATTAGTCTATTTTCCAATTAGACTAACTACAACTAGTTCAACTAAGTCAAACTGAACACAACTCCATCAACTCCTGATCCAACTCCACAGAACTCAATCACTAAAGTCCTCCATGCAATAGCTCAAGTTAACCCATAGGAACCACGTATTTCCTTATGGTAGTTGCATGTGACACATTTGTAGCTCGAATTGAAGTGCTCCAAGAGAATAAGATAATGTTTATAGTCGAAATATTATTAAGGGCTAATAATATTCGACTGTTCTATATTTAGACTGACAGTACCTCCGTTGTTGTCTAAAAATATAAGTCCATCTATTTTTACCAACATAACCAATCATCCATAAACAGCATCCTGCAACTCATAGACCATGATCCATATGTCTAAAAATAGACATAGTCTAAAAATAGACTTTGCGCCAAAACTTGCCCAGCGGGCCTACTTAGTGAAGGTGACTTCTTTTCACTAAGCTCCATCATCTTGTTGCATTCTCAACAGTTTCAAAGAGCTATTTTACCACTAGACACATGTTCTTTTAACGTCACATTGTGTATGTATTAATGCTTAAGTTTCATGGGGCATTTGAACATGTGTTACACTTTGATGTCAATTTGGTTTGACAATCTATTTTCAAAGAAATACTTTTCCACTGGACACATGTTCCTTTAACATCACATTATGTATGTTGAATTAATCATTAAGTTTCAAGGGGAATTTAAACATGTGCTACACATTGATGGCAATTTATGATTCATGGTTTATTGAGCACAATTTTTTCATTTTCCAAGAATAAAAATATAATAAGTTTGGCTATATAAATTTAATGTCATTTAAATTTTCATTTTACAAGAATAAATATATAATAATCTTGCCTATTTAAAGTCATTTAAGCTTGTCCTCAATTTTGATCTACTATTTTCACACTTAAACTCGTGTTTTACATTCATAGTCAGTAGTGTCTAATTTTCTATGTCCTCATCAAGCTACGTTAGAGAGCCTACCCTCCTTACTTAGCAACCAAGTTCCAACAAAGGAGAAATTTTATTTATCAAAGGAGGTAAAGGGCAACTTTTCTCATCCTTTTTAGAAAAATTAGCTTTAGTGGGACCAAACAAACTCCTCAAAAGTGGAAGTTTTATATTAATTTGGATAAAAAAGAACTCTATGGATTGTAGGTGGGATCAACGAAGAAAGTTGGCCAAACCAACTCATTGATAAAGAAGAACTAACTAGAAAAATATTAATGACAAAGTTATTTAGCAAAATGGATGAAAGAGAAAATTGAAGAAATTTGAGATGGCATATTAAAAGGTAGCCCACTCACCAATATCTTTATTTAATTTAGTTAAATGTGTTTTAGGTTTTAGATTTAAGTTTTTTCTCAAACTTACCACTTGTTTTTTAGAAGTATGAAAAGCTATTGAAAGTGTCTTTAATGCCAAATCCACACTTTTGAGTATTGTTGAAAATTTGGCCACCTTATTGGAAATATTTTTATTTTTTTTGTAAAGTTAGCCTTTATATTACCAAAATATAGATTTACATGAGATATTTATTCGTGTTATTCGTATGCCCGCCGGGAAACCAGACCAATAACACTGGTTGAGTATCTTAAGATTGTATGTATCCCTTTTTAGCAATTTGATAGACAAAATAAAAAAAAATCCCACTATAAACGTGGAGTTGCAAGAGAGCATAATTATGAGTCTGTTTTTCAGAGTCATTTTGGCTAAACCATAGCAAAATTGAGCTTCTCATTGACCATTAAAACATGAAATAAGGTTGCTCAGAAACTTAAAGGAGCCACAAGGAAAGCCACAGGTGCAGAGCTACGCATAGACATTCCACCCACAAACCACAAGTTTGCAATGAACCTCAACAATGACAGTGAGCCACCACAGAGCTTTCATAACATACCACAATGAAGCAACTCAAATGAACCATGACAAAGCATTCCTAGGGACACCTTCCCAATGACAACTAGTGAATCTCGACAACCACAACAAGACCTACTTAGTGACAATATGAACTGAGATAATCTACCAATTGAAGCCAAAAGAAGCATGAAGCTTCAGTGGGAGGCCTTCAGGCTGCCTGAGATACCAAACCATGTGTGCAAAGCCAAGTTCCTATATGAGAACAAGAGGCCAGTGAATTTCATGTGGAGAGCTACCATTGAACTAAGTAACTATTAAAGCCACCTATTTACCAAGAGGAATCCTAACACCATTCTTGAGAGGTACACCATCACAAAGTGTTGTGAAGGGAAAGTGAAGCCCCATATCCTCCATGTTCGTGCAGGAGGATGAAAGTTTCCAAATTAGAGGAGAATGGCAATGCTAACACTCCAATTCCCTGAAGACCAGTATATATTAATTTAAGGGCCAACTAACAAGTGCATAGATATAATCATGAATGTGGACATGGCAATCATGGATCGATGAAGGGGAGGCATAAAACATGGTTGGAAAGAGTAACGAAATTGAAAAGCGATGCATTAGGTATAGAAATGAACTTAAGGATGTTTGCAGGTTGTCCATGATGCCACCTTCAACCAATCCCAATTGAAGTCTCTCTGAATAATAAAGAGTCCTCATGATTAAATTATGATCCAAGGGAGATATCTCCTACACTAACCAGAAGTAGGAGAGTACATCCATCGCACTAGAATAAATCTGAGTGTGCCAACCTGTAGAAAAGTTTATGCGATGGGCCATGGCCATCTAATCCATATGCCTCCAACATTTTTGTGACAATTAGATGGAATTCACACCCATTGTGGGGGTATTGGAAAGATAACTAGGTCCCTTTAAAAATATATAAACTATTCTTGGCTCACTATCATGATTCAAGTGTCTTTAATACCAAATCTACACCTTCAATCATTGTTGCAAATTCGACCACCGTGTTGTAAAGATGTCCATTTAAATGTATTACAAATTGTTCATGGCTTTGGATCAAGTTTAAGACATTTTATGCCCATCTCTATTGATTTTGTTATGTTGTATTTGTTACAATTTTAGTTACTGAAATAAAGAAGAAAGAACAATAAATTAATAGACATAATGTATGTACAATATTTGGTATTTATAATTATTACAAACAATATATCTAGGGAAGGAAAAAATATCGTGGAAGTTGCACCCTTCTAATGGAAGTTGGTATTCATCTAGACTCAAGTATGATGGGGGTGCTTTTTAGGGATAAATTGAAGTCATTTGTGTCACAATTGGGTGAACTTACACATAATAGCATACAAGCTAACCTAAGGGTATACTAATGTTGAAATATTGGTCTATAACACCCTATAAAATCACTCATTTTCTCATAATTTTATCATTTCCCGTTAGTACTCTACAAATGCATGTAATTATTATGACTATCATAAGTAAAGAAATGTCTTTCATAAGGAACTTGATGTTGATATTAATTTCCATATTTCTATTGATTTTAGAACTATTCTATATAAACTTTCACTCCATAAAGGACTTTTCGTCTTTTTTAGTTAGAGTAACATTTTTCGTCTTTTATTGCATTAAGATCTATTCTAGACGCACTTTCGCTCTATAAAGGTCTTGTCCTCCTTTTAGTTGTTTGAACCTTTTGCGTGGAGGAATTTGGACTTCGTAATATTTGGCATAATTTGGGACAATTATTATCTTTCTATTGGATTGTGGCAAATTGGTATTGTTGTTTGTGATTACCTCTCCATTACCTTGTTGATCCTTTTGCATGCAGAAGGCCCAATTTTCGGTTCTTCTACACACAATAGTCCCAGGATTTTCTCCTGCAACAATTTATTAACATTTATTGATATTGGGAACATGAATATTAGGCCAAAAACCACCACTTTCTTATTTTTTAAATCATTTTAGCTTTATACAACCTCTTTGGGGATTAGTATGATAAAATTGTGATACAGGTTTGATATATTCTCTTTACATGGTGTTGTGATACTAACATAGATGCACATTAACCCTATATCTATCTAGTAGAGGGATAAAAAATAAACCAAATAACCCTATATCTATCTAGTAGAGGGATAAAAAATAAACCAAAGTGTGAACCTGTTGATGCTTAAAATATCTTAGGTCTACATGGATACTAGTTTATTGTTATTTTATTTTGGCTCTTTTTTCATCTCTCTTCTATTACATTAGCTGTCAGATGCCCATATATATATTTTTTCCCTTTTACCTTTTTAGTGTTACCCACCCACCCATCTACCATCAACATGTGACACATCTCATCTATCTCACGTTGTAGAATGAAGTTCTCTTCTCTTATTGCATTCAAGATGGATGGATTATTTTCCATGTACATTTAATGTCATGATACACTAATTTTGAGAATAATTTTATGCAGGATACAATGATATTTCTCATGGAAATATCCAAGGGTGGTAATGAAGTTTGAAATGCATCACTATATGGATGTTTAGGATAGGGTCCACACTAATTTCATAAATCATAATAACTACCCCTTCTACTAATGCGCTTAATGGAGGAGGTTTTAGAAAAACTAAGACTATAAATTTGTAATGTGATCAAGGGTAATTTATAATCACATAAGATAAATATTTTAGTGAGATATGTAGGATAACTTAAGTTTATAAGTGATGCAAACCTACATGAATGATGTTCACATGATACATGATGTCATCCAACTTGGATAATAAACATTTTTTCTTCTTCGAGGAATTTTAGATTAGATGTTATATTGACTCTTAAAAAATATGATACATAACATTCAAACAAAAACTCTTAAATTAAATATAAATATTTTCAAATATTAATATTTTAATGTATTAAAGGATAATGTTACTATATCAATAAAATATCACATTTAAATAGGCATTGTATATAAAATTACAAAAACCAAATACCATTTCTTACATTATTAATTGCTTGAACTTCTTAAGAGGAAATGTCCATCCTCATTATTCAACACCATCCTGATATTGTAATGATGTTCCATCCATAACAATAAACTAAACTGCAATAAAGGATTTTTATCATAATTGACATTTTTTCAAGAATGAAGTTATGCAAATCCTATCCATAAAATAAATTTATATACTTTCATATTTATAATTTTATTAATGAATATGGATTCAAACAATTCAATTACATTACTGTTATGTAATATATCTTACACTAATAAGATGAAATTCAACGTTGAGTTCCACTTATTGTGCAATCTATTATTTATGAAGTCATGTTAAACTATATATATATATATATAATATATATAATATATATATATATATATATATATATATATAATATATATTATATATAATATAACAATGTGATAACCTAAATGTATCTAATTGTGTAACACTCAATATTGTAATGATAAAATACAATATGACATCGTATAGAGGGCATTTGAATCTCACCATCTAAGCATGGTCAACAATAAAAAAGGTACAATGATGAAAATACAATATCGCATCATATAGATGTCATGTGTTTCTCACCATCCAAGTGTTAGTCATGATTCTAAATTGTAGATGATTTGTTAATTAGATAACATTATTTGTTTTTGTTGGTGGGTTTAATGTAAAATTTTAGTTTTCAATAAAAGTGAAAAAAGGAAAAGATTATCTTACAAAATTATATATATATATATATATCTACTAAAACTGAGTAGAGGGTAAAGTTGAAGAAACTAAGGGAATCCCACTAGATGGAATTCCAAAAGGATAAGCTCCCATGAAAGGAGTTGAAGGTTGGGTGCCCCCACTCTGAATTAGGATGGAGGTAGAGCCAACAACTACCATACTAGGTGTAATAGTAGATGTAGGAATCGTACCTCCTCCTATAACTGAAGGAGTAATATTTACACTAGTTGTATCAGCAGAGCCACTAGATTGGCCATTGAGAAGAAAGAAGGAGAGTGAGCAGGGCTTGTCGGCCTATGAGCCAGAGTACCCATGTATGATACAACGTAAGGAAGATGAGAAGGAAGAGGTTCCATAGGAGTCTCAGGAGGCTTTGAAACATATTCAATTTCTACTTCATCTTCCGATTGGAAGAGTACTCTAGCAAGCACCATAGTGTTTTTGTTTGGATTATGGACTAGAATAGGTTCACCCTGTGGAATAATATCCCTTGGGGAAGGATATGTCTTCGTTATGTTAGCTTACACTGGTTCAAAAGCACCAGCAGAATTACTCCTACGCCTTCTAGGTGAAGGATCGGCACTCGCAGGTGAAAGCCCACAAAGCCTTCTAGACCGACGAATCATTCGGTCATCCACTTTTATATATAAAGAGAAATTAAAGACTTAAATAGCCTATGGCAAGCTACAAGCACAGAGCACTCACTAAAAAGATCCTAAATATACAACCAAGAAAACAACTTCTAGGTATTTCCGCTCTCAGTGATTAGGACCAGACACCAAAATACAAGAAATTGAAGATAATGATCTCCTTAAGGTAGTTTTGGATGATGAGGACCCAAGCCTACTAGTGAAGATATCAGAAGCAATTATAGCCTTTTTCAGTGCAAGTACCCAAGCTTCGCAAGGACACCCTCTTGAAGTACTATGAAAGTGATGCAACGTCTGCCTCAGGTACCACAGGCACTCCCCCTGCAGTGACTTGTGTGATCCCTAGGAAAGGTAACTAAGGTCACCAACTCATGATAAAGTCTACATGAGTTTTCTAAATGATGCTATAACAAGACCTGAAATATTTGATGTTTCTCATAAACTTAATTTTCTTGTATTATCCTTTTATAAGCCACACCTTCTAGATAACGAAAAGTCCTGGCAAATTTTTGAAGATGATAAAACTCTTCATGATTTTCTTGTTAATAAAATTTAAGAATCATATCAGATTATTAATCTGGGACAAAAAAATACCCCAAGGGTCTTGTTCCTTTATAATATACCTTCTCACTCGGTGATGAAACAAATATTGAAACCCCAAATAATACTTTTAGCAAAACAACCAATATAGCTATTAAAGTTAATATCGAGACTCAGGAAGAACCTACGAAGTTATATGTTTCATAAACTTGTTTTGTTGAGTAAATTGAAAGTTTCTAATTCTCTTCCATGAATTTTCAAATATATTTCCTTGGTCTTACAATGATCTTAAAGGATTTGATCCTTCTATTATAACTCATGCAAGAAATAATGTTTACTTGTAAAAAAACAGAGATCGATAAACCATGCCCTTGTGGAAACCATAAGAATCAAATTAGATAAGTTGTTCTCATCACATATCATTTTTTTAATAAAATAATATGAGTGGGTAGCTAAACTAGTTCCTGCCGAGAAAAATACTGGTCAAGTTCATTTATGTGTTGATTTTCATTCCCTTAATAAAGCTAGTGTAAAGGAAATTTTTCCACTCCCTAACATGGAGTTAATCTTACAATAAGTAGTTGGTTCTAATATGATGTATCTCTTGGACAAATTATTTGGCTAAATCAAATTTTACTTAAGAAAAATGATAAACATAAGGCTACTTTTACTACTAAATGTGGAACTTTTTCTTTCAATCAAATTCCTTTTGGTCTTCTTAATATAGGTGCTACATTTCAACGGGCCATGAATATAACATTTGATGATATAATTGGAGTCATTATCCAAGTATACTTAGGCGATCTTACTGTATATTCGAAATAGAGAAGTGATCATTTTGATCGCTTGAGAAGAGTATTTATATGTTGTAGGAAATATGTATCTTTAAATCCTACAAATCCATATTTAGAGTTAAATCTAGCAATTTGCTTGGGAAAATAGTCTGCAATTCTGGCATCAATATATATCATGAAAGAGTAGAAGCCATACAGGCCCTATCTCCTTCTAAATCTAAAAAGGATATCCAATCTTTCATGGGAAAGATAAATTTTGTGAGGTTTATACTAGATTTCCAAAATAATTTTCAAACCTATTCATCATGTGTTGAAAAGTGATCAAACATTTTGTTGGAGTTCATTTACTCAAATATATTTTCAAAAAATTGAAGATTATATTTCATCATCCCCTGTTTTGGACACCCCAGACTTTACCAAAGACTTCATTATTTACACCAATGCTATCGAAAAAGTCATCTCTATTATTTTAATGCAAAAAATCATGAAGGACTTGAACAACTTGTAGCATGCATGAGTCGGAGTCTTTATGAAGAAGCAATGAAGTATTATCTAATAGAAAAACATGTTTATTATTTGGTAAAATCTATTAAGAAATTTAGGCATTTAATCATTGGAAAACACACAGAAGTCATAACTCCTTTACTAACCATTACATTCTTGTTATCTTAGAACCTTATGTTTGGAAAATTAGCTCATTGGTTGAAATAAATTTAAGAACATTATTTAATTATCTCTACCACGCACACAATCAGAGGGCGAGATTTGGCTTTGCATTTCATAGAAATTTTGAATCACATTGAATGGGTTAAAGAGATAAATGAATATTTTTTCTGAAGTATACTTCATTCACAGTGAAGAATATGAGTTGCACCAACACCCTTGGTATCATGATATCATTTTTTATTTAATTTAGCAAAAATATCCTAAGAACGTAAATAAGATATAAAGGATAAGATTACTATTAGATGCTTCAAATATGTATTCATAGGAAACATTTTATTCAAAAAATATCCTAAAGGTATAATGTTGAGATGTGTAGATGATAAATATGAAAATCAAATTTTGAGATCATTGCACGATTCATCTCAACAATTTGATCATGTAGGCAGTAATTTTTCTGCAAGAGCCACTGCTTACAATATTTTAAGGACTAGATACTTCTGGCCTCATATCTTTTGCAATACTTTTAAATGTGTGAAATCTTGTGTTGAATGTCAACTTGCAACAAGAAGACTGCAATATTCAACTATGCCTCTGAAACCTATTATCTCTACTTGTCCTTTTGTTAAGTGGGGATTAGACTTTATTTGACCTATAAATCCACCATAATTGGCTAGACATATTTTCATTATGACTACAATGCATTACTAATTAGTCTGAAGTAGCTCCCCTCAAAAAGGAAACTGGGGATCGAGTTATTAAATTCTTTGAAGAAACTTTGCTCCCTAGATTTGGAACACCTATTCATATTGTCTATGATAACAGACCTACATTTGTTTTTGTAGTAGATTTGGTATTAAGCACTCATTTTCCTCATCTTGTTATCCTCAAGGGAATGGACCTGAAAATTCCACAAATAAAACGTTAATTAAAATCCTCAAGAATATCGTAGACAATAATTCAAGACAATGGCATATTTTTCTTCCTTATGTGGTATGGGCAGATAGGACCACGAGAAAAGTTAGTAGTGGTGTTAGCGTGTTAGGTCCCTATACTACTAGTGTAACCCCTTATTGTTATTAGTGCAACCCCCTTATTATATTTTTTTGCCCATGTAGTCCCCCATATTGTTATTATTTTGCCCCATAGAAGCCCACTATTGTTATTTTTGTGCCCTTACATTATTATTTTTATGTCGGCTCTGACTATATTATGACCCCTTAGACTCCTATATATAGAAAGGGGGTCTTGTCATTTGTATCATCCAAGAATTGTTCATTTGTGTAATGTAAAGGAGGTTCCCCCCTCAAAGAGGCTCATTTTTAAGTCGTTGATCTATCTTTTCTATCCTTTTGTGAGCTGGTTTCATAACATTTGGTATCAAAGCTTTAGATTCTAGGGTTTCACTGTTCCAAACAGGACATTGTGGAATTTTTGATATAAATTTTTCTCTACAATGTTTCAGAAGTTTAAAAAAAAAAACCATTTGAGACAAAATTGTTCTAAACCTCGGTTCCGAATTTCAAATCTTGTCTTGCTAAATTTTCAGAGATATGATCAGAGGAAGTTAGCATTTTTGCAAGCTCCGGAATTCCATCGCAAACAAGTCATCATGGAATTTTCGCTATAATTTTGTTTATACGAATTTTCAGACTCTAAAATTAAAACCCATTTGAGATGAAATATTGATGAAGCTCAAGCCCGAATTTCATATCTTTTTTCTCCATGTTGTTAGAGATAGGGTCCAAGACATTTAGGGTTTTGCAGGCTTCTGAATTACATCCCAAACAGGTGACCTAGGGAAAATTGTCATAAATTTCTCTCTAAGCATCAGATTGAAATTTCATAACACATTACAGAAAGAGGACAACTTGTAGTTTTCTGTGTATTGGTTTCAGGTCCTAAGGTTGAAACCGTGACACGTGGTAGGTTGTACAAGTTTTCTTTACTGAACCAATCTATAATCAGGTCATCATAGGAGATTTGGCATAACTCTTTATTGAAGAATCCAATATTGGTCAAACTAGTGGGGTTAGAAAGAGGAATCAAAGGGATTAGAAAGAGGAATAAAAGGTCCACCACAGGCCAACATTTTAGAAATTGAATATTTGAAATTATAGAGTTACAGTCATTTAAATATCGATATCCTAAAATCAAGAAAAATAATGACTCGAATCAAGAAAATAGAAACACCTAGTGAGTGAAATTGGATGGATGATTTGAAGAATACGATCAAAGCTAAGATAAATAGTTTTATATGTGAAGTGGAAGCTAATATCGATGGTATGAAATAAGATTTAAATAAAGGCATGGACGATTTGGAGAAATACATGGAAGGTTTGAAGGAAGGTGGGATAAAGATGCTACAAGAAAGGCCTCCTAATGATGAAAAGGTGGTAGAGGAAACTCATTATGAGAAAAAAATAAATGTTAATCATGATTTCATAGAATCTAACATTGGATTGAAGACCCACCATATTCCAAAGGTTGATATGAGTAAGTTTGATGGAAAGGATCCCATAACATGGATACTATAGATGGAGAAATATTTTGATCTACATGATGTGCAGTTGTTACAAAAGGTACTTATTGCATCTTTATATTTAGAACCAAATCAATTTTTATGTTATAAAGGGATTTGTTCTTGTAAACCACTTGTCACTTGGTCAATTTTCATGGAGGAAATGATAGCACATTATGAGGATAGAAAGAGCAACACCTTCTTTAGCCAATTGTTAACTCTCAAACAAAAGGGTTCAATGGCAGAGCACATTGAGGACTTCCAAAAATTGAATATAAGGGTAAATGATATTCCAAATAAGTAGAGAATTGATGTCTTCATAGGGACTTTAAAGGATAACATTCAACATGAGGTTCGTCGTTGGGAACCTGATTCATTGGAGAAGGCATTCAGGCTGGAAAGAAAAATTGAAAGCAAAATTATGGCAACAAGAAATCCTACCACTGACAATTATAAAGACGGAAGTGTTGTTTCTCCTAGCCTTCCATAACCTACAAAGTTGACACCACAACAATTGGAAGAAAAAGGAGAAAACAACCTTTTTTATAGTTGTGATAGCAAATACACTAAAGGTCATAAGTGTGCTGAGAAGAAATTGTTTTACATTGGTTGTGAAGATGAGGAAGAAAAGGATCAAAGAATGTCAAAAGAAGAGGATATACACTAGAAACCAACCCCAGAGAAAGAAGAAATGAATCCGACCATATCTTGTAATGCATTGGCCGGAATTACCACTCCTAAAACTCTCAAGATAGAAGGACATATCAAGAAGAAAAAGGATAACCTCACTTTCACGCAGAATTGAATGAAACAATAGGCAAATCAACATCACAGTGAAAGAAGTTTTGATATAGGTGACGGGGTATTTTTATGAATACAACCATACAAATAAATGTCCCTCAAGCAAGCTAAGAAGGATAATAAGTTATCACCAAAGTACTATGGTCATTAAAAGGTGTTGCAAAATATTTGTACTATGGCATACAAATTGGAGCTTCATGCATCTTCTTAAGGGCCCCTAGCTTTACATGTTTCATGCTTAAATAAGGTTATAAGTGACAAGCTTCCAGTTCAAACAATATTGTTGGAACTTGATGAGGAAGGAAAAATCATATTGGAACCTTAAGTAGTCACGGAAACAAGAACCCGACAAATATGAAATCGATCAATTTCAGAGTATCTCATCAAGTGGAAGAACTTGCCCGTTAAAGATTCCACATGGGAGGACAAGAGTTTTATGCAAAAGCATCCAGAACTACTCAAGCATTAATGACAACACTTTTTTAAGGAGAGGGGCATCTTAGGTCCCTAAACTACTATTGTAACCCCTTATTGTTATTAGTGAAACCCCCTTATTATATTATTGTGCCCATGTAGTCCCCCATATTGTTATTATTGTGCTCCATAGGAGCCCACTATTGTTATTGTTGTGCCCTTACATTATTATTTTTATGTCCGCTATGATTATATTATGACCCCTTAGACTCCTATATATAGAAAGGAAGTCTTGTCATTTGTATCATCCAAGAATTGTTCATTTGTGTAATGTAAAGGAGGTTGCCCCCTTGAAGAGGCTGATTTTTAAGTTGATCTATCTTTTCTATCCTTTTGTGAGTTAGTTTCATAACATAGCCCTTTTCAACTAGTATATGACTAGGAAGCCATTATGTTCGTTGAATTGTAGTTAAATTCTTTGTGTCTAACATTTCAAACTGGAATATTTAAAGAATATGATCTAATTAATAGATATAATGCTTTATTGGGCCTCAATGAAAAAATGACTTCATCTCTGAATCAAATCAAAAAGAGGCAAAGAACTGTCAAAAATTATTTTGACAAAAAAAATAAAGTTACTACTTTTGAAGTTGGTTAAAAGTACTAATGTGGGATTTTGCACATGTAGATAAAGGGAAGCATACAAAGTTTCAGAAGCTATGGATTGGTCCTTATGAAATAGCAGCAGTGATGGGAAATAATGCATCCTTATTAAAGGACGATAATGATAGGCTTTTATCATACCGTACAAATGAAGCTCATATCAAACATTATGTTGATTCAACTTTAGGATCAATTCAACCTTGATCATCCCTCTACTATTTTCTCTTTGGTTTATTTTACCTTTCTTCTTTGTTGTGCTTTCTTTTGTTTTCTTTTTTTACTTGTCTTTTAAGATTGTTGTGATTGCACTTTGTATGATCCTTTTGAGAGTGTCATTTGAAATGTTAGATATACATCTTTTTAAGATATTTGTACAGAACATAAATACAGTTGTCCTAGCTACAATTCACATACACACAAAATGAGGACAAATAATGCTACAGCGAAGTATCCATTATCTTACTTTTACACATGGTATTGACCTATTTTTATTCCAGCAATGTGTAAAACTGATCACTCTTGTATTGCTTTTAGAAAAAGTTGTGCCTAAATACTTTTGTTTTATGAAGATTTCAAATAAATAGATGAGTGAACATTTATTATTTCCGTGAGAGGGGGTTTTGGTTGGTTTTATATATTCTATATTCTATTTTGTGAAACCAGAAATCCTTATTTCAATATAGTCACCTATATTTTTCTATGGAGTCGTGAGTTGTTGATACCAGTTTCATTAAAATATAATTTTGTATTAAGTTGTAAAATTAACCCCCCCCCCCCCATTGTTGTTTTGTCATGTTTTCATTAGAGAAATTTTGAGGTCTAAAATGTGACTCCTAAGGAATATTATAAAATAATAATGGTAATAATTAAATAATATTATATTACATCTTCAAATTCTAGAGCGAAAAATGAAAATTATTTTTTCAACTCATATTTTCAACTTATCTCCCTATGGTTTTACTCAAATTTTGAGTAGGAGAACTTGTTGGATCATAATTTAATTCCTCATCTCCTGAATGCCAATTTTTCATACTTTTTATGGTCTCTGCTACATGAAAAAACATGATTTCAATCACGTTTTTCATGTATTTCTCATTTTTCGTGTAACATGATCCATCGAAAGTATTCAACATGGGTACTCCTTGGATGAGAAATTAAATTCCTCATCTAATGAATGCTCTGTGGAACAATCTAGGGAAAGTTAAGTTAATAAGATTCTTCCTTCCATGATAATTATTTGTGAGATTTTTTCATTTTCTTATTAGCACAATCTTTGCTTGTTAGTATTAGAGTGTGTCTTCTCAGTTCATCAAATAGTTACCCAAACAAAAGAGAAAAGAACACAAGATGTTGGCTTTCTGCTAGGGCCAAAACCTCTCACTCTTTGAGAGGAAAACCCGCAAAAAATTCTTCTTATAGAGATTCCAATTGATGAATACCAAGACCATAACCCTTGACCTATTAGGCCACTCCAAGACCAAGGCACTAGTCCTCTTCTTTGTTACTACTGAGACCATCATCATTATTGCTGCTACATCGAGGCCATCATTATTGCATCACTGAGGTCATTACATTTGAGCCATTGTTGCACCTCCACCGAGATCATTGTTCCTCCTTCACTGAGACCTTCACCATAATAACGAGATCTCTATATTTGTGAGAGTTGCACCGAGATCTACATCTAGATCATGACCTTGTAACTATGTCCTCATCAAGATCATGACTGAGATCATGATTACCATGATGTCAATATCATGACTACATTTGGAATGAATGTCGAGATAGAGTGTTACTGTGGGATCATCAATATCCTCATAATCACAATTATGTCGAGAGTGTGATTGTGTTTTCTCCCTACACCGAGATCTTCGTCACTATAGATATGCCGAGATTGTCTAGTGTGTTGAGACAATGATTGTGTTTTCTCCCTACACCGAGATCTTCATCATCATAGATATGTCGAGACTTTACTTCAGGGGTACCCATCCAAAAAACACAGAGATGTTGGTCTATCTAAAATACTAAACCATTGTACTCATCTGAATTTCATAGGATCTGAGTTTCTTCTTCTGCCTGTAATGTGGATATTACATGCCTATTTATAGTGGTTATTCATGCACATAAGACAACATGAGAGAGTGAATTGTTGTGTCTCCTTATATGAGCCGACATGATTTCTTTTTATATCGTTTAGAGGTAGACTTCTTCAAGAGGGATTGTGCTTGTCTTTGGAGGGCTTCTACACATTTTTACACATTAAACATAGGCTCAAGAAGAGCTTCTTCATATGACATTGACTCTTTGAATAAATCCTAAGGCTCTTAATGGGAGCCACTAACAAATAAACCTCTTTCTCATGAAACCCATGTAGCAAGGAAAATAAAAATAATTTTATGTCTTTTATTTCATCATTCACAAAGATCACATCATTATGAAAACTGAACCTAGTTACACTTTCTTCAACACTCCCTCTTAACTAGGGAGGTATTCATAATGGTACTTGGTCATTCTCAATCTGAAGAATTTATCATAAGAAGAATCGGATTGGTAACCCAATTGTATAGCATCATAGTAACCAACATTGTTTCCGCAGCAAGGCCTTGACTGACAGCTCTATCTCTCATCAGATTAGAGCACAAAGTTTGCGAGACCAATGACTATAGACACCTTCATCATTGTCTCTCAAGGTACATACCCACTCGAGTGTTCACTGAGTATGACCTTCTAGTACTATTCTTATCTTGGGTTCCCAACCCTCAAAGAATATCGGTCATATTGCCTACTCTTATCTTGGATACCCTACACTGTCATCCTCAAAGAGAATTGGATGCCAAATGATTACCCAATCCTCCATTCTTTCTTCCCAAGTGAAGACAAGAATGTTGTGTCTATCTCTCCCTCTCAACTAGGGAAGATATGCCCATTCTTGTAAAGGAATGTACCCAAGTTCCCTCTGACCAGGAACTTGCCCAAGCTCCCACTCAATTAGGGACTTGTCAGAGCTCCCTAAGGACTCTCCTTTTCATCAACAACTTCTTCTTTGTGGGTCCTTCAGTTGCTTGATCAATTTCCTTTCTTGATGTCATGTAATTCAGTTGAGCTTCTTCCTTATAGGGCATTAGTCATCGATCACTTTCCTTCTTGGTTCATCACGTCATTCCTTTCTTCATGGAAAGTGGCCTTCTTGATACATATCAAGAGCCTTCGTCATATGGATACTTATACCTCATCATGTTTCTTTCAGGAATTTCCATCCACCACATGAATAATAGTTGTACTTGTACTTACAACTCTTGTTCCAGTAGCCCTGCATGAACACATCTAGATGGTATTCAAGAAATAAAAACATAACATTAAATCAAATAGTACCTTACGAGATGGATCTTCATCATGACATCTTCATGTAGGTATCAACATCCTGCACACATGTTGACATATCTCCCAAACATATCCATTGTCAATGGTCTCCATCTTTTCCAGACTTTCATCAGAGTCTTCATATCTTTCTGGGATATTTCCTAGTCAAATCTTCTTGTTCTTTTGGATGTTGATCGCCTTCATCAGGGTTGCATATCTCACGGTCTCTTCCTTCTTCACACATTCCATTCCCAAGAGCTTTCAATCTGAGTTTCTTAATTATAGTCAACCACCTCATACTTCATATGAGGACATATTATGTTTACATCTACTTTGACTTATGCCTTCTTGTATCCTTTCAGAGGAGGAGATCATTTTTCTCTTGATCATGCTCCTCAAGTTAGAAGTATTGATCCATGTTACCTGTAACCATACAACATGACTTTATCATATTAAATACAATCATGCATACCTCATTTTACCTTTAGGTCATCTATGTTTCTTCCAAAAACTTCCTTGATCGAAAATATCTTCAACCCCTTGATCTGATTCATCTCTCACATCATCATACTATCATCCCATGAACTCCACAAGTAGGAGTTTTTAGGAAACACTTGTTTCTCTCTAAATTAGTGAACCCTCCAATGAGGATTTCATCAGAGAATCTTAAGGATCTTGTATATCCCCATGTAGCAGATGTTTCCTTTTTGAATTGATGTATGATGAGCCTTGTCCTAAATGACTTCATCCTTTCCTTCAATGTTCAATGAGGTTACCAAGAGCTATATCCTCCATGTTTGGCTGCCATGGATTTTGTCCTTCATGATTCCCATGGTGATGTCATGAGCTCTTGTTTCTAATGCTTCCTTGATGAAATGATTCATCTTGTTGTCATGGCCATATCAAAAGATTGAGGAGCTTATGATAAGACCCTTTTGTGAGGGATACCATCTTAATCATGGTAGAGATCAGTTACTCCCTCTTTCCTTGGCCCTTTTCTTTAGCTTCCTCCATATTTCTAGCAATATGAGCTTTCTTTTCAAAATCTTTCTATAGCATTGAATCTTAGCTATATTGTTTTGTCTTGTTTAAGGACCAAACTTCCCTTTTGCAAATGTTTGATTCTTTTAACCTTCAACACTTTTGCCCTCAACTTGCATTTTTCTATCTAGCATAGAGACGACAACTTGAATAAGATAACTTTCTTGTCATTTGTTACCTTTCTTATCAATTAGAACAATGATGATTATTTTCTTATCATCTCTCCCAGATCTCCCAATTGAGATCTCATGAAGATATTCCTTCATTCTTTGATACCTTCAATTTTGTGTAGATCAGGTCTAAGTGATATGACCTTCTTTACTGCATTTTCAGAGAGTATATCTTCTAGCATTTCATATATCTCTTTCTATGTCTCCTCTCCTACTACATAGGGATGAGAGGACCTTTGACTGATTTCATAAGAATCCTATGAGTCCCTTGATGCATAGATACTTTTCCATAGACATCGATGACTTGTCTTCCGGGGACTATATCTATCCTCCTTTCTTATGCAAGGAATTTCAATGACCCAACCAATTTATAGATCTCCTTGCAAACACGAAGTCATTTAACCAAACTTTATTATAGAATGAAAGATACTTACTTGGAAAGAGAAGATAGAATCTTCACCTTGATCATGTTGAAGATGCATTGATGCTTCTTCCTCAGGGTGGATAGCATTGTGGTTATTTCACGACTGAATTAGCACCGAGACTGTGAGAGCTATTGAAAATTTCTTTCTCTTCTTTTGATTGCGATCAAGTATAAGTTATCAAACTATGGGAGAATGTGATCATGCCCAAATTGTAGGTTTGTAATCACCATTTGAAGATTTCATAAGGGAGTCCAAATCTGAGCTTGAGGTAAACTATCTGATCCATGAGTGATCTGTTGAAGATACCAAGATTGTGCGTAGTATGTCACCTGACTGGAACCCGAGATTGTAGTCATATCACCAACCGAGAATGCCATGTATCTATTGGAGTTGTTTCATTGTATGGATTATTCTAAATTGACTCACTTATATCTATGGTAAATCCATTCGAGACAGTTTTTCATTCTAGATTGTGAACCAATTCTAATAACTTAGATGCCCTTCTTGAAAATTTATCCTTGAATGTCTCTTTTCTTCCCTTCCTTTGACTTCAGCACCTTAGCTCTGATACCATGTTGAAGAATCTAAGGCAAGTTAAGTTAATAAGATTATTCTCACCATGATAACTATTTGTGAGGTATTTTAATTTTCTTATTAGTACAATCTTTGTTTGTTAGTATTAGAGTGTGTCTTCTTAGTTCATAAAATAGTTACCAAAATAAAAGAGGTGAGAACATAAGATGTTGGCTTTCTTCCAAGGCCAAAACCTCTCACTCTTTGACAGGAAAACCCACACAAAATTCTTATAGAGATTTTAATTGATGAATACCAAGACCATGACCCTTGACCTATTAGGCCACTCCAAGTCCAAGAACCAATCCTCTTATTTGTTACTGCTGAGATCATCATCATTATTGCTGCTACACTGAGGTCATCATTGTTGCATCACTGAGGTCATTACAGTTGCACCATTGTTTCACCTCCACCGAGATCATCATTTCTCCTTCACTGAGACCTTCACCATAACAACGAGATATCTATATGTGTGAGAGTTGAACCGAGATCTACATCTAGATCATGACCTTGTAACTATGTCCTCATCAAGATCATGATTGAGATCATGATTACCATGATGTCGATATCATGACTACATTTGGAATGAATGTTGAGACAGAGTGTGTTACTGTAGGATCATCTAGATCCTCATCATCACAATTATGCCAAGACTATGAATGTGTTTTATCCCTGCACCGAGATGTTCATCATTATATATATGTTGAGACAATGCTTGTGTTCTCTCCCTGCACCCAGATCTTCATCATCATAGATATGTCAAAACTTTACTTTAAGGGTACCCATCCAAAAAACACAGAGATGTTGGTCTATCCGAAATACTGAACCATTTTACTCATCCAAAATTTCAGTGAGTTTCTTATTTTGCCTATAATGCGGATCTTACATGCCTATTTATAGTGGTTATTCATGCACATAAGCTGACATGAAAGAGTGAACTATTGAGTCCCCTTATATGAGTGGACATGACTTATTTTTATATCGTTTAGAGGTCAACTTCTTCAAGAGGGATTGTGCTTGTCTTTGGAGGGCTTCTACACATTTTTATACATTAAACATAGGCTCAAGAAGGGCTTCTTCATATGACATTGACTCTTTGAATAAATCCTAAGGCTCTCAATGGGAGCCACTAACAAATAAACCTCTTGCTCATGAAACGCATGTAGCAAGGAAAATAAAATTAATTTTATGTCTTTTATTTCATCATTTACAAAGATCATGTCATTATGAAAACCGAACCTAGTTACACTTTCTTCAACATGCTCCCATTAAAAATTTGAGTAGAATCGTAGAGAGTGTTGTCTCTTAGGAAACCAATTTACTGGCTGTGGAGAAATTGTGCCTAAGACATTAATGATTTATTATGTTGTCACTTATATCTTTGTTGAATCACTATTTGAAGAATCTGAAAGACTTGACCTTAAACCCCAATATTTAGATGGCTGAAAAAAGTCTCAAATGCCATGTGATGTTGAATATGAATATGATGTGAAGAATATGTAAATAAATTAAAGACAGTGTGATGTGTTTAACAATAACTATTCTCTATAATTTAGAGGAAACATATAGAAAGAGGTTTTAAATATGGGAGTGCCCTTTAAGGAATTTAACTTCATTTACATATGTAAATAAAGACCTACAGCTTCATTTCCATATTTAAAAAGATGAATAAATAAAATGACACATAGTGGAGAAATAATAAAATCATACCCAACATGTATGGAAAGTCTTGATTCTTTCATTAATCATTTATCGAGTACAAAAATAGTACAGCCTTTCCTTCTAACAAAAGCCAACCCTTTTTTCATAACTTTTCATCTTTTTATATATTCATGGGACAGTTGGTAACTGTCAAAACTATCATACTGCTTATCTAACTATCCTAAAGTAAAATTTATTTTAAAATGTTACATTAGAGGGTAAAAGACACCTATTTCTTAGAAAATAAGATAACAGAAATTAAACTATGATTGGTGATTGTTGATTGTTGATCACTGTTTGAATCTGAAATTTTGGCAGGTTGATCTATTGGTGTACCCTTCACATGTTCTATCATCCATTCCTTGCACTTTCTCCATAGTGGCACATTTGATTTAGCTGCTTATTCTAGTTTATCAAGTGTTATCCTGAATGTTGTAATCCTATTATAAGTAGGCTTACCTGTAAACAAAGTTTTCATCATCCAAAGAAGTTTAAAATCTTTATGTAGATAGTTTACAATAGTGGCTCCTTTCAGTACTGTTTTCTTTTCATGAGTATTGTCAATCTTGCTCTTTGTTTCAACCAACAAAGTTTCATATGTTTTCCATGGCAGCAGATTTCCTTGTAAATCCCAACAAGAGGAAAGCCCAACCCTCACGCTTTTATCAAATAGTATGCTAAACTTAGAGATAGCTTCCTTCATCTCTTTTAACTTCTTTTCAGGAGTATTCCTATAGATATTTCTAACAACCATTTTATTGAAATCAATTGCACATAATGTCCTTCCTAGAAGGTAATGCTCTTTAAGCTCTGAAGCATAATTGGAATTGATAAAATCTATCATTCTTTTAGAAATTTTTGATCTGTCCAAATCTTTCTGCTTTTCCTTCATAACTTCACCTTCCATATCTATGACCAGTTCTTTTTCATCAGACATAGTGACAAGGAACTCCCAGATGTTCCTGATAATCTCTATGATTTCATCCCATAAAATTTCCCTGGCTTGAATTAAGGACATATTACCCTTCAGTTTTTCTTTCATTGTTTTCACCTCTTCTTCAGTCCTTAATATATCTTCCTGGTACTTCTTTGCATTCTCCTTTTCTATCATTGCTTCTTCTTCGCTCAAATTTAACAATTTGCAGGCCGTTTCCAACTCCCTTTGTACTTTCTTGGTATTATGTTCAGTCATTTTCAACTTTGTTGCTAGCTACAATACCTGTGTTGTTGGATCTTCTGCATTTGTTGGCATGACTATTGTACAAACATGAGAACTCACTTGTTGTTGCAGTTTATCCAAAGATTCTTTAAGTAAAGAAACTTCTTCAATTTTCTGCAATACATCCTGTAATAGCTTCTCTTTTTCATTCTCTACTTTAGATATCCCTGCAACAATGGGATGTTCACCTATAGGTAGATGTAAATTTTTCTTCAAAACTCCAATCTCTAACGTAGCAGATTTCAACAGTTCTTGTATTGTAGGTTGATCATCAAGGTTGATACCTATCTTGATAATAATGTTCTTCAATTCTTCTACCTGGGCATTCAGGGCCCTAGAATTGGATTTTTCCAACTTCAATTGTTGAATTACCTTGTTCAACATTTTCTCTACTTTAACAGTAGCTGCATTAGTCTTGTGTAAGTCATTAACAATCAATTGCCCAGTTTGCATCTGCAAGTTGATCTTGTCAAGCATGGTGTTAGGTCCCTATAATACTAGTGATTACCACATTACTATTGTAGTTGTATCCCCTATTAATATTGGTGTACCCCTATTGTCCCCATATTGTTATTACTGTGCCCCATAGAATTCCTCAATTTTTATTTTTGTGCCTTTATATTATTATTGTTAGGTCAGCTGGGTTATATTGTGACTCCTTAGACTCCTATATATAGAAAGGAGGTTTTGTCATTTGAATC